>JAHDVE020001265.1:0-18549 GCA_022606495.2 Halesus radiatus
GCAGTTGTCCCGGAAAGACAGAGGTCCTGGATTCGAGTCCCAGATGCGACTGATATCTTTTTATTTTCTGCGTTTTTTTTTCGGTTTCGTGTTTCATTTAGGATATGTTAATATTATCTTCTTTTTTATTTGTTTGAAAAGGAAAAATAAAAATAAATTCGCCGGAAATCAAAACACCATTTGCATATTTTACCCCGAATAAACTCAGGAATTTTGTCGATTACATACTGATACCACCAAACGGCATCCTAGACAAACTTGATAATGAGTGCTTTTTATTTATATACTGCACGAGAGTCTTTATTCATCCTAAGCCATTAGATCTATGTCACCCCCATTTGGTGTGTGTTGTGGGGAAGCAGATGGAGAAGAAGAAAGTTGTGTTTATATCATTCATTTATCTTTTTCATGGTATCTATTCACCATATGATAATCTTTGTACCTCGATGGATACAGTATAAACTGTATTCGTAAAATATTTTTAGTTGAAAATGAAGGTTGGTAACTACCGACAATTCAGATTTGGTCATCAAACACAGCTGAAGACATTTCAATTCAAAGAACGTTTCGATTACGAACGCTGGTCTTTCACCTTTTTTATTATTATTTATTAAAAAGCATACAATGAATTTACAGATTGTATTCCCAAGAGTTAAGAAACTCATTGTGGAATCACATGCAGAAACGACAGTTTTTAGAAACAAACATATTTAAGATACATAATTAACATTCACACTACATTAACAATATATAATTTGCATTTGTAAGATTGAAAGTATCCACCACTCCGGAACGTCCTGCAAACATACTATATATAATCTTATTACGTTTTCAAAATTGTATTAGAAGTAATACCTAAAAGTTAAATCAAATATATAAGGTATCGTAGAAAGCAATTAGTTTGTGGCCTGACATACTTATTAAACAAAACATACACTTAGTTTTGAACCACTTATTTAATTTAAATACATCACCAACCGGTTTCACTTATCCCAAGCTTCGTCAGGGAAATATATAAAACTAAACAAAAATACGTAGAGTAAGTATATATATATAGGTGAGACATACAAAATAAAATAAGAGGGAGACAAAATATAAAATGAAACAATGGAACAGTGAGACAGAACTCTTAACTCCTACTTTGACGTTCTGTCTCTTTCTTTTTTATGTATTGTCCCATTCTATTACACGTAAGCATATCACCTATATATATATATGCTCACTCCATGCATTTTGTTTAGTAATTATTTTGATAAACAATAATTATTAGCCTGAAACACTCATCCAAATTGAAAAAACCTTCCGAGAAAAGATAAATGTCGCCGACAGGACTCGAACCTGCACCCTTCTGATTGCCGGTCAGATGCTCTACCGTTGAGCTACGTCGGCTTATCGCAAACCCGCCAAGTTAATCAATATATACTAGTGTTTCATTCAATAATTACTGTTTTTTTATTATATTTCACCTGTAAACAACCAACTTTATTAGTATGAGGAAGGCTTGTAACGGCTAAATCCCTCAATAGATGGCGTCGAGACAAATTATGTATACATTTTATTGGTGAAAAATGTTTTGACTTGTCAAATATTTTGTTTAGTTTTAAATATTACACTGACCAAGTTTAGGATAAGTGAAACCGGTTGGTGGTGAATTTGAAGTTAATTGGTGGTTCAAAACAAATTGTTTGTTTTATTTGAACCCGCAACCTCTGCATTCGTAGCAGACGATCTTAGCCGCTCGGCCACGAAGGAGTATAAAAACCCGTTAGATTGCGCTTTGCTAACATTACAGTTCTGTGAAATTCGAGTAGGCCGGCTGACGTCCACCATTTTGAATGATTAGCGATGTTTAGCTAAATATTTCATTTATCAGAAAAGTGAACATCCTTGAATATAGAGTGGGTGCTAGGTAGGTAGATACTCATATTAAATAATCGACAAAAGTGTTAGATTCCGCCTTATGACATTTCGCATGTAAATCCAAAAAAATATATAAATAATTCTTACGTACACATATTTTACTAAACGACGTCAGGTCCATATTAAATTCAATTTATTTATTCATTTGAAACACACACAATATTAAACGATAAAACGTAAGAAATCTTTGACTGCCCAAATGGGAACAAGTCCAGTTTTGGGACTGTCAAAATAACAAGTTTAGTTCATAAGTGCTATACAACAATAGAAGGGAAAAAAGCTAGTATTGACATAGTATAGTAAATATAATATATCTAGAAAAAAGTATAATAATTAATTATAAAGAGATGTGAAGAATAGTACAGAAAAAAAAACTTATGAACGTACTTATGAAGAGATGAAAAAAACAAACATTATAGAGTAAACAATTATGTACATGTGTTCGATATGTACTGGTTGGTGCTATGAAGGAGAAAATTGCATTTAAAATTGGGTACTAAAAATATTAAAATATTTTTGAGAAATATTGATAATGTTGAGTTAAGTATCACTCAGCTTTATGAGCCGATGACGAAACTCATGGATTTCCTATTTTACCGTCATATGAAAGCTTGACTTAAATATTTACGATTTATTTTTATTGGCAAGATGTTGTTTGACGGAAAAATAATTACGTTAAGACTAAACGGAACGTAACACGCGTTCGCAATAATAAAAAAACGTTTTAGCACGTAATGCTTTTAAATATTTAAATTAATTGTTTGTTGGCGGGTATATACGAGTATATACACAAGGCGGAATATGAAATGGAATCAATTATTACTATAGATGTAAAGTTCAAGTCCTTCAATATACTTATAAAAATACAATATATATAATTGTACAACTAATATACATACACAGTGTTTTTATACGTTTTTTTTTAAATCTATATATTCCATTTCATATGTACACCCACCAACAAACAAGTCATCTTAATATTTAAAGACAGTAAGTGCTAAAAATATTTTTCTAAAATATTTAAATTTGCGCCATCTGTGAAGGGGTATCACGTTTCATCTAACAAAGGCAAGCAAATTAATTAATGAAAAAATAAATACATGCATGTTTTTCAAACGGTCAATTTGTAACGACCGTGCAAAAAACATGTTAACAATGCGCATTGTTGATTTGTACATTATGTTTGCTTGCGTTGATATACTGTTTATTCTTTTTTTACTCTGTAAAATACTGTAATAGATGCCTACCTTAGTATAACAACGGAGAGTAGGTGGCATATAGAACCCAATAACCCCACAATTGGTACGTATAAACTTTTACAATTTACAAAAAAATATTTTGCTTTTCAACGGTCAGCGCTCAAAAATACACACTTTGTAGTATGCTAACGCAAAAAATGCTATAATTGATATGTATGTAAATTCTATTTAGGTAATTAGGATAATGTGTAAGGTTTCCAAAGACAAACATCCTCAGACTGTTCTGTTAATTTCTATATGAAATACTTACTGGAATTTTAGGTAAGACATTCAAAAACGCCTTTACTGATTTTCAAATTGAACCCATGTTTTAATTTAAAAGTTTACAGATAGGAAAATTGTGTCTTTTGAAAGGTTATAGATTTTCCTAATTACCCGTGTAGAATTTACATGTAAATGATTTGCAGTGTTGCTTGAGTTAGCAACCTACAAATTGATGTTTAGAGCCATTTTTGAGAGCTGGCTGTAAAAAAATAAAATTGAAATGATGCCTAACAAATTTCGTTATTAACGTTTGAAATATTGACTAAAGGTTAAAATAATTAGACAATGTGTCTTATTGTATTTGAAGATAGTAGTCCTATATTTCAAATATAAATAGAAAGAGATATTTATAGAACTAATAACATACACTGATTTAGTACTGCCCTAGTTTCTACTTCGGGAAATCGAACTGTCAGATGTCACAGATAACCAGATATATCTAAAGATAGATCTTAGAGCTTTCGAATATTGATGAAGTGAGTTATAAAAAATGCGTATGAAGATATGATTTAGAAATCACAACTCTTTTATTTTATTATTAGATGATATTAGTTCATCACTGCTCGAGAAAAGGGACCGGCGAAGCCAGGACACGAACCATTAAAAGTTTACCTTATTTTATAGAACATTTTCCTAGCAAAGCTTCGGGATGTAAGTACAGGATTATTCAAAACAATGGACTCAATGTTGCACGTTCTCACGCTCACTCGGGCTTTTTCCTTTACAGAGACACCCAATTTGCTCAAATTGGTGATACCAAGAACAAATGCTGTATCTAGGAGGCGGTTCAATATTAAAATGGAGTCGAAAGGTACGCTGCACTACAGCTTCCGACCCAGTTTTACAGAACTCACGAATATAGAAAACCTTGTACTGCATAGTAGTAATTTTAGTCACAACTGACGCGAAATGACTGTTTGGCGGCGTGAGAACTGTGAGCGATCTAGCGATGGGATTCGCAACTTATAGACCTCCTCTTTCAATTGGAATGTTCACATATAACGTATAAGTGAGGAAATATAGCTGTTCAAAATTGATCTTATTTTGGAATTACTTGTTTGAAAGATCCAACACCTTTTCAAAGATTTAATAATTACTGACCATTTGAACAGCCTTAACCCTTCATTAATAAAACGTGTAGTAACAATTGACATGAATGTAAGGCCAATCACGTGGAACAGCGTAACTCGTTATCATTTGTTTTACATACACAAATATTTCATTATGTTGTGTACCAAGTGCTAATGCTTGGGTCAATATGTTCAGTGATTGTGCGATCAAGTTAAGAAAAATTATTGAATTTAAACATATAAACGTATTTTTAAACTACATCAAAATGAGTTAAAAGAAATACATTTTGTATGAATCCACTTTTATTTTGTATATATGTCAACTAGTTTCGATTCTGCTGAATCTTCATCGGGACTGAAAAATATGCTTTTCAGTTCCGATGAAGACATATCTAAAAAATAAAAGTGGATTCATACAAAGTGTATTTATTTTAATTCATCATCTCAATCCACCAAGTGTTTGCTTATTATGAAAAAAAAAATAACAAAATGTGTACAAAAAAATATTTATTGCTTTAGTGTTTAATTCGTAGAAGTCCACTTAATTTTTTTAAAGTTTTAAATAAATAAAATTTAATAATGCTATTATTAAGATCAAAGTAATCTAGTTATTCATTGTTGTGACAGCTATTACCGTGTCGGCATTCAAAACAATAATAAAAGAACAACATATCTGGCAGAATTTAATAATAACGTTTTTCTTTAAATTATTCAAATAGCTACTGTTTACTGTTAACTTTAAATGTGTGTGTTTATCTAAATAGTTAATAATGAATGACACGGATGTATCGAAACCGTTAGCCCAGTAATAAAATTAAATAACAAAACTACATAGTGATTAAAACTCTTCAAACAAAATGTGTTATAGAATAAGACTTTCCGAAAAAAATATTATTGCTCGTAATTTTGAAAGTGCTTCATTTCAAAATATACAGTAAAATTCAAGAGGGCTTGGCATGAAAAAACATTTCGTTACTAAAGACAAAAAAACGTTTTCATTCGCAAGTTTAATGAACGGACCAATGATTCTGAATGATTCGTCGAACCAGGATACTCGCAGAAGATAAATAAAAATTTCCTTAACTGGTGCAATAGACTGGTATTATGGAAACCAAATATCCCCTGTTTTAGGTCAGATTGGGCAACTCCGATATGCAACCTGACCAAATGAAATGCAATCGGCCATTTCACAAAGCTAGCTTTTTACAGAATTTGCATCACCTTCGCATATTTTGGCCCAAGCGGCGCGGTGGCGAAACGCGACATGCTCTTGAAATTCGATGGACGTGTTGAGGCTGGTTGGTGGCCGTAGGTGTTGCTAATACCTGAAAGTGATACCTCAATGGAGAACGGGTATGGCTGCCAGGATTTACAACACACCAAAAACAACAGAAATAATGAGATGTCGAAAGATGAGAGGTGAATGAAAAATGCTGTAAACAGAAGAAGATACACTATTCCGTGAGGAAAGTGTGGTGCAATTGTTGGAAGGAAGAATTAAATTTGCTGAAAGTTATTTACCATAATATCTACCGAATGCTACGGTGATTACCGCCCTGGAACAACGCAAGAGGATACTGACCGAGGAACGATACCAACCCCCAAGCTCAACGTTGAGGAACGCTTCAGCAGGGATTAACCCGATCTACGACACGCTTATAAAAGCTACAATCGATCAAATGAGGCATTGCGACAACAATTTATCACCCCTATAATTTTATTTTATTATTTTATATTTATTTTAACGGACCATTACACAAAATACACAACATGAAATGACATAAACGAGAGCTACAGAACAAGAACAGCGCATGGAGAAGCAATGACAAAAATATGGATTTGAGAGAACATTCAAATTGATGCTTAAACAAGGTTTTTAGATTTCACGATTTCAGACATGCTAAATGATATTTTTCAAAGTATAAAAAATCATTTAGACCAATACGAAAAATTTCAAGGCCCTGGCTTGAGTTAACAAGTCTCAACATTCTGGACAGAATTCATCGTCACATTCCAACAACGCGTAACTAATGTTAATTTATTTATTACTTATTTATGGTAGAAAGTTCTTACTACCATAAGAAATGTTATATTTTAATCTGTTTTAATTTTGTATTTAATATTAAATGAAAATTACTCTCCATAAATTCCGTTTTTAACGACGCTTCAAAGATTACTTTGCAAAGCTTCAAAATATCAAGTAGTAATTGATAGTGAGAGATGTAAAAATAACAAAAATCATACAAAAGATACATTTGAAACCATAATGTAACTGACCGTGAATTAAATATGGGGATTTCTACTTAGCATGTGAATATTAGAATACGTGCGATATTAGTTGTCTGACATCCATTAAATACACACAGTAAACCGTTTCAATGCAGTCGAATAAGAACTTAAATAAAAGCTTAGCAGGATATACGGTATTTTAATCCTCCGAGTTGTTTAAACGGGATTATGAAGACAGTGTTTTGAATAAATCTATCTTTTACGAGTATCACAAACAAACAAATAAATATAAATTTCAATAAGTTTTTTAACATATTAAATAACAGCTTTTGCTTTTAGACCAATCGACCTCCGCTGTGCGTCTTGATAAAATGTGAAGGCCTTCATGTTCATTTTAAAGGAAAACTTGTTGTTATATTCGTTAAATTCAATGACAAGTCCGTATCTTTATTCAGACACTGCAACAAGTTATTATTTGAAAAAATCGAAGAAATATTTTGTCAAAGTAGCAGCCAAGAAAAACGCTATATTAAAATGTGTATTTACGCGCAGTAAGCAAATCGCAAAAATGTCAGATTTTTTATGGTTTGTTGTACACCTGAGATAAATTATCACAAAATTTCCCAGAATGGAAGATACTCTCAGTATCGCCCTGGTGAAAGACCACCATTCAGAATTGAAACGTTGCTTGAATTTATTACCTTCTTACCTTCTACCTTCCTTTTCCCCTTCTCCTTCCCCTCCCCAATTCCTTCTGCTTCACAACATTCCCCAACTGGGAATGCAATAATCTCACTGGCTCCAGACGGTTGGGAGCAGTTGGAACTCTTGTGCGGTATTTACATAAAAAAATAAAACAAAACTGCTCTGTATAACTGCAATTATTATTATAATTTGCATTTAAAAATGGCCGAAATATTCCCGGACCTTTTTTAAAGATATGTTTATTATATATAATTAACAACAATAGGTATGTAAGTACTAAAATTGTTTTCTTTTTATACATTAAAAAAGTGGTGTTTACAAAGTAATTTTAAAATTATTTATTAATAATGACGCCACAAAGTAAATTCCAATCTTTTGATGAAATTTCATTATGTTTTTAATAAGTTCAGCAAGTATTTTAGTTTTTTTTTAAATGATTTTGACAGCTGTTTCGGCGTTCAATGCCATTTTCAAACTGCAATTTTTGTCGCAATATGGCCTAACCACAGTTTGGAAATGACCTTGAACACCGAAACAGCTGTCACAATAAAAAACTAAAATACTTGCAGAACTTAATAATAAAATTATTAATTAATTATTGGTTTAAAAAAAAAGTTAATTTAGTTCTACGAATTAAACACAAAAACGATTAACAATTGTTTAAGTTTTGTCAAATAAAGAGTCAGTTTCAGAACCTCCAGATAAACATCGATAATAAACAATGAGAATCTCATTATTTTCTGCCGCATGCTGGGCTTAATGTTTGAAAATTAGATTTTAAAAAATTGATTTTCATGCTATTTCAGAACATGAAACGTACCCGCGATGCATTTAATAGTTTGACACTTAGAACAAATTACAAATTATTTGAATTTAATGCCAAGTGTAACTTCGGATACAAATGTGTCTTCATCGGACAGAGTGGCAACCATTATTCCCCTGATCACTGGGGTATTACATTTATTGGCAGCTCTTATTGGTACTTGAATTGTACGCATGCCTGAGTGATTGTATGAAAGAGACCGCCGTGAAATAGATATACAAATGGTAGTATAAATGGCGTTGCGAGTGTGAAATTTTGTTATTTACATCCCAACCATCAAACCGAATACATTATAATTACCAAACTGACATATTCTTATAATGTAATTATAATTTAAGATCATGCGCATATTAAAATCATTAAATTGGCGCAGCCGATAAGATTAATTAATTCGTATAATTTTCTCACTAGTAGGTTTAAAATCGAATAAAGTAAAATATCTTCGTAGACTCCAATGGCAAAGAATAGAAAATTGTTAGAATTTTGGGATGTTCCTCCTTGAGCCAAAGTTCTCGACCACTCTGCCCTGATGAAGTACACTGCAAGGTTGTCCGAAAAGTTGGCTCAAGAAGGAGGAAGATATGCCAAACGGCTCTATATATAACGAAGTCAAACTACATTTATTTAAGTGACAAGAGCCCCCCTGTCTGTATGGAACACATACAGGGAAACTATGTCGCCACCCGGTTTGGCAACGTTGTGAAGAGGTCCGGATTGAATGTAGGAGGAAATACAGATTGCCGATAGCTCATGAAAACGAGTCGGCGAAACGATCCGTTCTCATGAAGCCAACATGAACGGGTGTTCCGCTCGTGTCCGTCGAGTTTCACGCACGTGAAGCGGCGCGAAAGCGATCAACGCTCTCAGCTCCTTTGAGCAGGCTCCATTGAAATATCTGTAGAACAGACTCAGCATACCTACATTGCGCATGTGCATTAGAAATGAGTTAATAACGGATTGTAAATCAGGCGAACCGCCCTCGTTTGCAGAGAATCAAGCAGGTTTATCAAGTATTTGGGATATCCAGTTCAGAGATGGCTTCCAAATTCAACTGTTGGATGTACTCGAGATTTGTATAGGATCAGTATTTGGTCACTATTGAAGAATCTGCTAGTCCTAATTTGCCGTTTGAATGGATGGAAGAATTTCTATTTGATAAACTTCCCGCTGTGGCTCATTGAATCATCACAAATCACAAGGTATCACGTCGCGTGCTGTATGCTTTACCGCTGCGTACTTCTGCGCTTCTGGAGGAATTTCCCTCTTTGAAGTCCGCGGACTCGGCCTTCGTTACCCCTGCATATTGTACAAGTTATCCGGTCACTTCTGGCGGGTCGACGGACCTTTCTTTTCTCTAGTTGATTTGAACGCGAATTATGTAATTATTTATACTATCATAGCGACAAAATTAGATATTTTTGCTATGAAGCGAAGCTAAATGTGTGGGAAACTGATGAAAAGCGGATAAAAGTAACAAAACGAGGAAATTCGATAAAATATCAAAAACCGATTTATTTTATATTTAAACAATAATTTTGAAATAATGGATATTTGTTTATCGATTGTCACTATTGTCAGAGATAATAGACGTGACGCTTCCAAGACTTGAACCCGGAACCTTTTAGCGAACAATGTGGCACTAATATTCTTCGAAAAATTCATGTAAGAAACATAAATTATTATTTGTTACGTAATTTTACGAAACTGCTCAACTAATAGTAAAAAATAAATAAATGTATAAATTATTTAAAAATTGATTTGTAATTAGCACTTTATTAATACATATATAACAATATGTTTCGAAAGCGATGCTTTCCTCATCAGAAATATACAGAATACTAAAAAATAATAATGTCAAGTATAGAAATACATAAGTATGTAATAAATAAATAATTTACACAATAAATATATATTTACTACTCACAATTACCCTTCGTTACGGATAGGTAGATATTATGAGTAAGAATCTGGTAAGAAATGCCACCATTCAAAAATAAAACTATAGTATAAATTAATTTACCCATCTTTAGCGATCAGATCCCAATGGCCAGGGTACATTCAATTCATTCCTAATAATGGGATACCCATTAACTTCGATTTTTTAAATTTTTTTATGTTAATATAATACCAATGTCTCAACTTCTCTTAACTATCCGGAGTCTATGGCACGCCCTATTGTGGAATATTGTGAAGTACCTGGTCCCTCAGATCCGGTCACCAAACACTGATAAAACATTCCATGCCAAATTTCGATTCCAAATAGTGGTTCATCAACAAGGGGGTTACTGAGAAGTTGCTTCGATGGAGCCCCCCCTCAGCTAGTCATTTAAAAAGCATATCAATGGAAGGCTCGTTGAGGAGATTGCTTCCGTTGAACGACACTAGATTGTTATTTCGATCCCTTTTGGACGTTACTAAGAGGAGATCCTCTCGAGGTAACCGTCCATTATCTGCTTCAAAGCCCTCCGAGCCGTTAGAGTTTTTGTTTTCATTTGTGTTATCACATAAAAAAAAATATATTGCAATATTAATGTTAAACGAAAGTATATGTCATTCATAGAAACGTTATTAAATGTAGGTAATTAAAATTGTGATAACACACCTGCAACCTGCCCGCATAATAAGCAATTCATTGTAAAACAGTTCCCGTAAACATTCATCACGTTGTCGCCTTATTTTGTTAGACTAACACTAGCATAAAAAAAATTCTGTCACTTCCACTGAGCAAGCCCAATGAAAACGAGAGTTAAAGGCACTTAGCAAGAAATCATTTTCCTCACTACAGAGAAACAGAACAATGAAAGGAAATGCTTTATCAAGTTAACCTAGTGGTTTAAAATTACTTCCTATTGTCACGGCTGCTATTTACCGGTTATATGGCAGTCTAACAGGCGTACGAGGAACGGGTAAGATGGCCATGTTAAAGTTTCACAAGTTTTCTTATTGAATGGTTAATCTTTAATATCATTTATTCTGTTTTCTAGTGAGCGGAACACTGTTATGTGTTACTACACTTCATACGTTAGTGCGTATTAGGAATTGGTAAAACACGTTTACGTGTTTAAAATGTGTTATTAAAATAGTTATTCAAAAATTAACTGACATTTCTTTAACTTTAGGCATTGACTTCAAATCACCAAACGTATAAAAAAAATTAACAACTGTAAAAAAAACGGTGTTCGTGTTTTTGGATATGAAGTTTTATTTTATTAGTCCTTATTGGATCATGGCGACTTTATAAATTTGAAGATTTTGCGAATATTCACTGAATGGTCCAATTTTAAGTTATGTCGTGGATATATTATGGAGTTCATGGGGTGAGGTTTGTCCAAGTTTTGGCAGTGGATGCGTCTACCCACCAACTGCATGACCTCTCTAACCAGATTCTACCGATCCATCGCCTTGTATTGCAGTGGCACGGATGGATTCAAACCTCCGTCACTCCTGGACACACTGAACCCCAGATTCCTACCTACCCCTCATAAATTTTTCCTTACCAGAACTTCATCTCCATCCTTTAAAAAAAAATCATCCACACAGCATCCTTAAAGATGGCACAGGCCCCAAATAAATTATTTTCCCCAGTGCCTCTTGTGTGGGGTTAATGCAAAAAAAAACCTGAATATTTTATTGGAGTATGTAGTTTGACCGTTTAACAAATGTTTTTAATTTGCTACTAAAACTGTTAATGTATTATATAATTAAATAAGTGAAATACAGTTAAAACAAACGCTTATCTATGGAATGCGATAGTTTTAATTTTTCTCTTTACCACTTCTATTTTTATATCGTTTGAATGCGCGGGAAACCATAATTATTGTTTTATTTCCTAAAATCTTAGAATAATCGCTCGCCGCCAATCAATACACGAATGATGGCGTCATGTGTTCGAGAAATGCGTGAACTCGCCTGGTTGTCTCCAGCCATCGAAATAGTAGGAAAATATGGCTATTGTGGCACATCTATTCACTCGTACGTCAGTGGTACATTCATAAATCATTAATATTTGATAGGTTTGAAAATTAAATTATGCCCATAATTGTGTCTTTACTAATTAATTTTCGGGCCTATGACACATTTGTAAATACGTCTCTTGTTACTTATTATAGTATTCGATGCATTCCTGTAGAGATAAGAATAATTGCTGCATATTAATTAACACGTGTGTGAACTGTTTTAATTTTAGCTCAACAAATGGGGAACCAACTGGCCTAATCAGCCAATTGTCCGACGACTTTTGTGAAGTCCATATTTCATATAAACAAAATCCTTACCCAAGATCCCTGAAGAGGAAACCGCCGATTTTATAGTCGTCAACTATTACTGAATATGAAGCAATTATAAAACATGTTTTTTTTCATATTATGAAAAGACATCAAGCTTGTAATATGACCCCCATTGACTGATGCGAAACTGTCCAATCTACGCATTTCTTCATGATGGTCAATAAATCTATTACTTTGCTAATGACTCATTAATAACTGCCTCATAATTTGAATTAACTTATGTCCATGGCCATTAGAGGAATATAAAAATTTCTTCTAATGCAGGTGCGTAGGTGTCCGGGTTAGTCTGGTGGGAGACGAAAAGAAAACATTCTCTTCACCACATCCCGCGCACAATTCGTAATCTGTTAAATAATAATGTCTTCAAAAGATTAGTATGCACTTTGTGGCGTTATTATTAATAAATTAATTAAAAATTACTTTGTAATCACCACTTTATTAATATGAACATGTCAACATGTTTCGAAATGCTTTTCCTCATCAGGAATATATAGAATACTAAAAAATAATAATGTCAAGTATAGACAAATGATTTACATAGAACAGAATAATATAAGAATAGACAAATTATAATTGATTAATGTTGGTAAGAAATTAATCAAAAATTTTAATATAAAAATATCATAAAACATTGAATAACAAATTTATATAAAAAATATTATTATTGTTAATATTAATATGAAAATAAATTAATATCTACTTTAAAACAATTTTCTTTTATGCTTATAATTTATGTATTCTTACATATTGTATTCTATGTTTATCATGTGTCCATACATTATTATTTTTTATCTTTGAATGTAAAAGCTCTCTGGAACTTTAAATAATATTTTTTTTTAAATTTCTTTAGTCTTATTTGATGACCAGATCTAAATAACCAGGTACTTCTCCACAACTACTTAAACACACAAAACAGATTTTTTGCGGCTTTAGAAAAAATATTTCTACTGTTCATTTCACTCGACTCCATAAATGGATTCATTGGGCCATTCCCTCATTGCTGGGGATCGCGATACCCATGCCAACCGTCCTGATGAACTAGTTAGTAAGTCCAGAGCTTCAGCGATATTTATTTGTTTATCCTGCCTATACAGAAAAGACACCAATAACTATAAGAACGAGCTCATGAGTTTCATCTTTTCATTATAGTCATTCAATGTGTCAAATTAGTTAGCATACTACCATACAAACTAGTAGTCGACAGCCTATTTTAACTGCCTTGCTTTTTCAAATACGATATATTTATTGACCGCCCACAATATCACGAGCATTCTTCGCTAAAATTATTATGGAATACAACAGTAAAAGTTTAAGAAATAAAATCGTGTTTTTAATATGACACAACTGGGCATTGCAATGTTTTCGAAGCAACATCAATGAACAAGAGTTGATAGCAAGACATTCAATAATGGGTAAACTTATGTCTCAATGGTGTAAGGATATTAAAAATAATCATGATTGAAATGATGACGTGATTTGTGTTAGATAATCATCCTATTTGTTGTCGTACTTACATACTTATCACTACCTTCAAGCGGAAGACTATCGCAATTTCTCTGATCTCCAAAGCAAACACTAGAACGTCATCATATTGCAAATGTTTTTTGTCGAATTTATACAACAAATTATTTATTATTAATTGGAAAACCGCTTTAAGATGTTGAATATACACTTTAAATTAATATACCATTAGAGATAATTAATTTATAATTAAGTTGTTTTGGATAAATAAATACACAATGTAAGCACCATCCATTGTGTATTAGGTAGAACATGTCAAATATAACAGGTATGGTGATTAATATATTAATTTAAAAATATGGTAGGCATTAGGTGCACGGATATATTAATATTGTTAGGAATAGGAGTGAATGTAATGTTTTTTTTTTAAATATTTTATTAATTTCTATATAATTTTGACATTTTATATTGAAGTATAAATATTCTTTTTTCAAAACCCTCCTCACTAGGAGATCCTATGTTGATGCCAACTAGGTTTTGAATGAAGGGGTTTCAACGCCTTCTTTATTTCAACTTCAAGGCTTGAGAAGGATATTTTCAGTAACTTTTATGGCGTTGTTTTAAAAATACAAGTCAGTTCTTCTTCTGTTATTTCCTTAAGCCAAGTTATGTTGGGCTTAATTCAAATATATATATATATATATATATTTTTTTGTTTAAAAAAAAGACAAATATTCTCTGGTTACAAATAACCTGACAATATTTGAAAATCTCCTACTACCATCACAGTAAGAAGATGTTGCTTGGGTTATGATGGAGGACTTAGCCAGCCGAGGAATTGAACTCATGACGCCTGGGTGGGACCCAAAGGCGATTTCAACTCAGCGACTGAATGGACAATATTGATTGAATTACTCTGTTTGATACTAAGTAAGAGTTTGTTGTATAATTTTATACCTAAAAATTTAGAGCTTCTTTGTCCAAAAGTAGAATTACATTTAGGTATATTTAGCTTTCTAGTTGATATTATTTATTTATTTGATTTTACCCCCATCTGGGCTTTTACATGGATTTTAGAACACAATATAAAAAAGCTATCGAAAATTACAAGTACATAGAGATTCCAAACCATAAAGTAATGAACAATCTTTTTCAAACGTTTAACAGTGACTACTAGAAAACCAAAACAATATTATAACACAAATCATTATCGCTACATTATCCAAGCTACAATGTGTAATATTGTAGGATTCATCAAAGTGCTAGTATAAATGACGCTTTACTGTATAAATGGAGTCAGCAAATACACCAACAATACCTCCAAACCTGTTTCCCAGATCATGCATCCTATTGGTTAATGAGTGAGACTGATAGTTGGTTGCGCAAGTGTTGCAGAAAAATGTTAGAGTTTTTATGTTCCTCGTCGGTACATTTAATTTAATAGTGGCGAGGATGGCAGGGCTATTATGATGATGTGATAGCTATTGCGACCTTTAACTTGTGATGACAACTCCAAGCTTAAGATTATGGTCGTTATGATTATTGTAATGTCATCATGTATTTTTTTAAACTACCATTTAAACAAAGTGCGGTTTAGCTGACACGTTCCCTGTAAAATTATGGCCGATTAAACAAGATCTATGACCGATAACATTGTCTGACACTTGGCATTATTCTTCACTTTCCAATACTTTCGGATGACTTTTAATGCATATCTGTGACAACTTATTCAGGTTTGCATCGAGCCAGCGTTTTTTATTACAACACAAGCACCGCCGAAACTCGTGTGCGAAGAAGAAACGACGAGTGCCGAACGAAAGTGTTCTAATTTGTAAAAATAATACTCGATAAATATTATAATTTTCACTTTTATAGCACTCGTCGTCGGCAAAAAATATCGGTAAACACAAGACGCAGTGGCTTCGGTCTGAAACGAAAGTGACTCGATGTTGATTCTGTTTTGTTCAGGGTCAATGTCGAATAAGCGAAATTTTGTTTAGTCAATGTAACACACACACACGAGATATAAGATACGAGATACCACCTATAAAATTGCAGATTGTAAGAAATAATATGTGTAATTACGTTTTTAAAACGGGGAAATAAATTTTATGTCTATTAATTGGATAAAAGAGAGTGAGATCAATGTTAGATATTAAAAAAAAATACAAATTTTAGAGGTTAATATTGGTTGTAATTTGACATTTTTAATTGGCAATTCCTTTAAAAAAAGTTAATCTTCCAAGAATTAAGATTTTTTTTTGTGTGTACCGCACAATAGTTCCAGCTGCTCTCAATCGCCTGGAGCCAGTGAGACTATGGCATCCCCGATTGGGGTATTTTGTAAGGCTGAAGTTAATGGGTAGCGCTAAGAGGGAGTGGAGAGGAAGGTGGGTTAGTTCCTCGCTAGTCAGATCTGGTCACCAAACACGGCTAAAGCCATTTCAAGCCTCGTTTCGATTCTGAATGATGGTATTTTACCAAGGCGACACTAAAAGTATATATCCGTTACGTAAATCATGTTTCATTCAGTTTTGAGACTGAATCGTATAAGAAAACACAATGTGCTTGTACTGTCGAGAAAAGAAACTTTTTTCTCAAGTAAGTGAACATAACGATTTGATTAATACTTGAAAAACGTTGCCTTATTTAAAAATAGTTTAAAAATTAATTAAGATTATTAATAATGATGTGCCTATTTATTGCTAAATCGTAAAACGGTATTTGAAGATTTTAATTATAACCGAATAACCTGGGAAAAATGGAAAATGTGTCATTTTGAGAAGTTTGGAAAGATTGTAAAATGAAATATCCAGAATTTTTAATTGGATTCCGCAGATACACAACACAAAACTGACGCAATTTGAGAAAAGCAAACGTTTATCACATTAACAGGTCCGTAAATCATTGCGTTTTTAATGTCTTTATTTAAAATAGAGATAGCAAAAAAACATGTTTTTTTAATACTGATAGATGATATACTAATTTCTCACTGCGTAATTTTTACCAAAACGTAAATGAAAACAAGAAAAAAATTATAAATTTTGATCAACCAATAATTCACCGCGAAGTTGTTATTTTGTTTATTTGCAATAACTGTTCTAAAATACACATTAACCTACTTGTTGGACAAATATTTTAGGTTACTATTGTTTTATTGACGAAAATCGCGATGAGAGCAGATTGTTACGGCAGTAAAAAGCCACAGTAAGTCGGAATAGTTTCTCCCGCGGTGTAGAATTCTGCAACCTAGAAAGTGTTGATATGAACGTAGCCTCGAGGTGCAGAGCACAGTGTGGTACGCATACTAACTCAACTTACACATATCCAATTCATCGCGTATAATTCTCAATCAACTCGGCTATTACTATTAGCTTAACTTAAAACATAAATTATCGAAATGGATTATTGTTATTGTTTATTTTGTCGCGGGTTTCGCGCTTGTCCGAGCGGTTCGGTTATATGATCACTGGTATATCCGTCTTGGGGATTTTTTTTTTAATTTTGAAAATTTTATAGATTTAATATCGCTGCTGACGAATCGGTTGAGGCAATTTTTTTTACAGAAATAGACTTTTGATTATGTTTCATACGATTTCGTTCAACTTAAAACCCACGTAATTTTCAAAATTTCGCAAATAGGTTACTCATTTTTAGCGTGTGAAAAACCCGATAGTGGCATTTAAAAGAATGATTCATTTTTAATTCAAATTACCAATAGTAAAAAAAATCTTACCCATCCTTATAGGTAATACGGTTGTTTATCCTTAAGTTGAATTGATTGAATTAGAATCCAATGGTGGAAACTGACGAATCTTTTCCAACGTGAGTTTGATTTTAACAAAATCTGAGAGTACTTTAACTTATCTATAATTGCGTTTATAAACTAAATTTTTATTTTTATATGATACCACACAAGAGTCGCAACTGCTCCCAAACATCAATGAGACTATGGCATCACCAATTGTGGTATATTATGAGGTCGAAGGTATTGAAAAAGCGAAAGGAGATGGGGAAGAAGACGTTGGTGAAGTACCTGGCTATTCAGTTCCGGTCACCAAACACGGCTAAAGCC
This sequence comes from Halesus radiatus, assembly GCA_022606495.2. Taxonomy (NCBI): domain Eukaryota; kingdom Metazoa; phylum Arthropoda; class Insecta; order Trichoptera; family Limnephilidae; genus Halesus; species Halesus radiatus. The sequence goes on from JAHDVE020001265.1 coordinate 18,093, forward strand.
ATTTCAAGCAACATTTCGATACTGAACATTGGTATTTCATCAGGGCGATTCTGACAGTATCTACCAATCTGGAACGTGCCGCAAATGTACGTACTACGTATTATTTTTATTTAATAATTTGTGAAATATCACAAATTTAATCAAATAAACTTTACTTGCCCATGCCGGGATTTGAACCCATGACCTCCGGATTCGTAGCCAAGGATCATAACCACTCAACTATGGAGACCGTCTCGTTCTTAGTACACACTTCATTAATTCAATCGTTTCTTAATTGTTGGTTAGAATATTTCAAGCAAAATCAAGTTAAATCTGCAAATAGTTCACAGACTATTTCAACATCAAATTCAACTCTGAAGATGAGCCAATCACGAGTTATTGATAAATCCATTAATGCATTCAGCTTAGAATAACCACCGCTAAATCATTGAGAGCGTCCTTTAATTATTGGCTAAAA
>JAHDVE020001266.1:0-76711 GCA_022606495.2 Halesus radiatus
ATCATAACACGATCTTTTGTTTATTTATGGTTTCTTTGTCATTATATCTTTCCTTGTATCTACAGCAGCTCCATCTGCAAGACAGGCCTCTCTTATCTTACTAATTGCATGTAGAATAAAATCATTCCATATAAGTAATTTTTTAAGGGTTGGCCTACTTTATCCCTGTATTATATAACAAAAGTGTCTCCCGCCTCGTTGCAGCCTCACACAACTTCTATATTGATTTCTATCAATTATCCACTGTCTGACCTGTCCTCGATGCTCCTTCTCTATTCCAAGGATATGGCTTTTGTGTCTTTTTAATCATTGCAAGAAGCTATTGGGAAATTAGTCAAACAAGATTAGAAATAAATACTAAGCCGTAATAACTAATTTGTGATTACAAGTGATAACATTATTAAAATAAGGCAGAATTTTAATATAAGAGAATTTTGCGGCTATGCAACTAAGAGATAAAACGAGAAAGTAAAAAGCTATTTATTAGGTATCCAGACCTAACAAACTTAAGTTAGAAATCACTACATCGTCAATCACAAACTAGGCTACCGTTTAATCAATCGAAGGACAACCACAACAACAATCTGGCAAAATGATTGGTAACTGTTTGCATCACGTTACTGTCTGCAATTGAAAGGATAAGGGTAACTTGTTGCAAACTGTCTTGAGAAAAATTCAAGTTGAAAGTGCTAGTTTTCGATTGGTGTAGGCATACAGTAATACATTGTTCGTAGTGATCAAAGACTTTGTAAAGATTTTAAAAGTCTCCGTGAAAGCTGGTATGGCGATGCTAAGGCTAGTAAAAAACTTTCAAGCTAGCATTTGCTGTTTGTATAGTTTCATGTTTTATCATTAAAATTTCAATGGGTAAAGGAAAAAAGTATTTGTATCGCGAATAAAGAAACGAGATACAAAATTATTCAGCAAGTGGATTTTTTGGCCAGTAATAGCTGGAGCGAGTAAACCATGATTTTAAGAATTCCATGGGGTTTAAATTAGCTCAGAGCCAATTTGTCTGCTGCGTAATATCTTTTGAGTTAAAACCCTATTTCAAATTATTGCACTGTTAATGTTATCAAAAAACTGTACTTTAAGTAAGTTGCTGTGTTCACTTTTCTCACTTATTAATAATAATAATCAACAGTATACTGCTTAAGAAGGTATAGAAAGAAAATATGCTATGGAGGAACATATAAAACCGTCACACTTTTGTCATAACAAGGTTTGGCTTTTGATGATCGAAAAGGCAAAAGTTGTTTAGTAACTGTTAGAATATTGCTGCTTAATAGTATAAAAAATAGAACCGTAGATAATGTGCTTTATCTTTTTTATTTGGTGTTATAAACGGTATCAAACTTTATAAAAATCCATGTTCTTTCTAACAGAGAACAGTAGTCAACAGCAAGAGTTCAATTCTTGCTTATTGCCTTTATATCCTCGAGCATATTAGAGTCATGCAGAGATATTTTTATGACTGGCGAAAAGGCTTTTCTTTTGGCTATGGGCTAATCTTCTATTACCACACCCTTGTCGCACAAAAATTTTAAGCCGTTTTCCAGCATTGCATGTTGTTTTGGTCCTAATTTTTGTATAGCAAATCTTCTTGTCTACAACATCCATCAACTCAAAATAGCATTTCTGTCTTCACATTTTTAAATAAGCCAATGTAAATCTCGTCATAACAAATGAAAAATGCACGCATTAAATTAGCAGTCCACTATCATAAGAAGGAATAGAAACCTCTTTCCAATATCATTGTGACGGATATTGTTGAAACTTTCTTGACAACCTTTTGTCATTTTTGCTTTACGATAAATAATATATCTCAGAGAGTTTACAACTTTATTTAGATCATCTTATGTAAAACTGTCTTCATATGCTATTAATATATTATCCCTATGTCTATAAAAAAGTTTTAATGCCTTATATGCTAGTAATGCAATTAATTCTCAAAATGATTGTTTCTAATGCTTCTTAGTCACAAGTAGGGAAGAGTTTTTAATAAACAAACATTCTACTAAATCAAGATAATGTTCGCTTGTCAACCGTCTCGTTGCACTGGGCCTTAGCTGTCTAATCTCGTCATCATGCCGCTCAAAATCTGGCTACAAAGTTAATTTTATTTCACAAAACAAGCCTTGCATTATTGTTTCTAAATCATCGACCAACTGCAATTGCTGTATCGATCAGTGCTAACAGGCCCCACCAATTGTCATCAAACATTGTATATCCATGGTGCGCTATATCGACGTAAAAAAAATATAAAGCCTTTGCAAAATGTGTTTGTTATAAATGGCAAAATAACAGTATACAGTGGAAGCATCGCTTACACCATTATTATGAATCATAACTAATAGAAAAGGTATGGCGTTAACATTCTGTCTACTCCTGCACATCTAGCTTCAAACACATTCTCTTCATTTGAGCCTAGATATCTAAACGAATCACCGCAAGTATTTGATATTTTGACTCTCAATTCTCTATATTTAATCAACAATTGTATGCAATAACCTTCTCTAATGAACTGAAACCATCTAGTCAATGTACGAACCCAACTTTATACAATCCCGTTTTTTGCGCTAGTTACTACATACTAGTGCCACTGTTGAGGATGCCTATTAATTTGTTCAAGTATGTGCGGACACTCATGCAATTTTTATTAACAATGTTGACTCGTCTAAATATTTGCTTGAGGGTTAAGTGTTTATATATATCCCGATTCATGCCTAGTTCAATTTATATCCTTTTTTCCCCGGGCAAGTAATTTTTTAGGCAAAAAGCTAGTTGACATTGTCTTTAATCATCACAAGGAAGATATTTTAGCCCGCATTTTCTTAGCGCCTTCTGCCTTTATTAGCCAGTATTTAAACTTTTTGTCTCTGTAAAGATATTGATTCAATTAAAGGCCAAAGTCATGATCAAGTACTGCCTATACAGACAAGTTATATTATATGTAAAGGTGGGTCGGTGTTGTAAATTAGTAATTGTTCCCTATGGGTTCTAAAAAAAACCATTTAACCATACATATAGGTACGGATTTATTTAGAAAATTTTGCTTTGGCCTTTATAATGTTTGCAGGTTACACCTCATCACCATGTTGCACTACTAACCTCGCAAGCGTTGTACATATAACAACTTTTGTTTATACATTTTTATGACACACCTACAGGTTATATTTTTGCTCTAAATGCGACTCGTCAAAAATACATGAAGACTTGTCACATGGCCATTTGATCTGCTCAGTACCAGGTACAGCACATATAGAAAATCTTACAATTCAAACACTGTCCTAAAGTCGAAATGCGCTAAGGGGACAGCTATTTATCTCACCTCAAAGAATATACATACTTACACAGCACAATACAAATAGCCCTTAGCAATATTTGCTATAATATGACTTTAGCAAAATCCCCTGCTATCAGCGCATTGCTTGGTACAAGCTGGGACTTAGACAACATCTTAGCAAAGGCAAAATATTCTACATATATATAGTGTTTGTATGTACATAGTGCGCAAGGAAGAGATAGAAGTCTTTATGATATAGAAAAACAACAGTATCACAAATTGATTGTGTTAAGATCACCCGAGTTTAACAAAGGCCTTGTCGCTATTTACTTATGAAAGTGAGTTCTCCGACGTCTATATTTATGTACATTGATATAGTTATTAACTAGGCGTAAAAACATATGTTGCATAGCGTGTGCTGAAATGACTCAGGTCGATTGGATTGCCACCAGGAGGCAGCCTAATAATGTATGCGGGCAGCTTTACTTCTAGCAAGACTAATTGAAAAAAGAGATGTTTTGGATAAATTAGCAGTGGCAAAAATTGTTAAGACGAGTGTAGCTAAGTCAAACAAAAGACTTAATGTGAATTTGAAACAGAGACAGCAGATATGGCAGTCGAGGAGCTAATGGACATATGGGTAGCGAAGGAAGATGACACCATTTAGTCAAAAAAAGACTGGGGAGGGAGTATTGCCTAGAAATAATAAGCAAATGAATAATACACATAAAAAAAATGAAAATGTATAATTTGAGCAATGTGAAGGTGATGTAGAAATATAAAAGAATGTGGTGGTTGATTAGGGATTTTTAGATAATAAAAAGGAAATGCAGATTTCAGGACAATAGTGAAATGAAAAACTGACTGTAAATAGGGGACGAGTGCAAAATAAAAGAGGAAATGTGGAACGAAAAGTACAAAGACTACATCAAAGAGTGAGAGTACAAGACCGTAAAGACTAAGCAAAATATGTTTAAAACACGAAAAGACGCAAGAAAAAAACTAAATGCTAATATAAATACGTTGCTTTTACTATTTTCTTTTGATGTACTCTGCAAAGCATTTTGCATGCACTGGAAATAAATGGCATTAAAGAAGTGAGATTTAGAAAATGAGAGGGATATAGGAAAATTATAAGAAATGTACCTCACAGCCATAAACTTATTGAATTTTGCAGATTCCTGCGGTGTATGACTTAAGCTTCTGTGCAAAAAATTGCGGCGATTTGTCAATATAGGTTTCGTATGATGTTTTGCCTGTATTGATCCATAAATTCGGCTCACCTCAAAAAACTGTTGAGTCATAATGTATAGTAGCTAGAAACATAGATGATGCTGGGAATGGACCAAAAGAGTTGCAGTAGTATTTATAAATTATCATTCGGAGTTGTCCAGGACCAAGTCCGCTAAATTAATAGTAGTAAAATTAAACTTATCACATTTTGAATACTTTGTATATGCTTTTGAGTTTTTCATCGTCTGAAAATAAAATTTTGCGGCCAAGCTAACATGAAAGGGAACATAGCGAAGAGGATAATGTCTTTAGTTATTATGTATCTATATACAATATACACGTCACTGCATAACCTGCCTGTCAATAAACTAGACAAATATCAACGCAAAATACGCATATTTTCCCTTTTATAACTTAAGACTTATATTGTTACTTACTATATGTATCAAAAAAAGCTTATGCAAATTTGCTATCGAGGCAGCCATTTCGTCTAATGTAATGAATATTGCCTTTGAGGGATTATTATAAAACATGCGCAGTACTGAGCTTTATACTGACAGAGAGGCCCTTTGTTGAAGAGTCTGATGAATTATTATTTACGATGGAACTGCTGCAAGAAATGTCTTCCTAATAGTAAGCTTAGCAAACGTGAGCACGTAATTAAAACTATTATAAAGATCAAAGGGGTTTTCACCAGGGTTTTTTAGGCTCTTATCAATATTTATCACAATTACATACGTAATTTAATAACTTCATATCCAATCGGTCATGACATAAAAAAGATTAACATTGTAATGCAATATAGCTAGAAGAAATACGTGCTTTAACAATGTATAACTATAATGTGAGTATACTTTGAACAGGACGGATAGTGTCTATCGAAAACTAGACTGATGGACAAAATGTAAATGTATAGAGATACTTAACTGTAAAGTTATAAGTTTTATCGCACAATACTTATATTATGTATCAGGTAAGCACTTTATAAGTATGTTGGAGTAATTTATCCTCAACAAATAAACCAAATATTTTATCTCCTCGCTACTAAAAGGTGCATAAGTCTTAATCAAGCGTCTCAACTAAATAACAAGAAAGGGAATAAAAGATGAAATGACATCTATCACCAGTGCTTTGAAACCTTTATTGCGCGGCACACTAATCTGAGATATATTGATATAAAAGATAATGTAAAACTACAAAAACTTATAGTTTCTAAAAGGAGTGTGCAAAATATATTTAAAACCTTACTTTGTGTTGTAAAACTAGTATCAGCTCTGCACACGACAGAAACCCGATGATTGAAAGTAAACTGAGCCGCCGCGCTCGTAATTATTGCGCGAAGTTAAAACAAATTTTGTTTATGATTACATTGATGGGCTCGGGGTCTATATAAAGTCTACTATGGTGTCTAAATGAATTAATACCAGGCGCGGGCGAAATCAATCATGAATTTAATCAATACAACCTGTATATGCTTTAAAAAATTACATAAAATTTGGCCGAGGTACATCTAAAACCAGCTCGCGGCACACCAATTGCGGAGCACTGCCTTTCACAACAAAAAGGTTACTATCCCAATTCCATACGACAAAAATTGAATATATAGTAACCACAGGCTTAATAAGTCGTATTTTATTAGCTATCATATATGGTCTAATATCTCAGGTTGCGCATCCATATAGTAGACTAGGTATAGTTCGTTATACTATTCAAATAAGTCATATAAGCAATACATAATACTACTTAAAAGACACTTCAAATGAATAGTAGCGTTTAAAAAAACTGCAAATCGATTTTGATTTACAAAGCATTGGGATAGAGCTAGTCCAAAATGACATTATTGTGGACATCCTTTGAACTTGCGAAATTTTTAGAGTCAACAAACGCGGGATCTATTATGCGAATTAAACAAAGATGAAACTATACCCCGCGAGATGGAATTAATTTTTTCAAATATTTCTTGTGTGTTGAAGCATGTTTATTTTAGTAGGAAATCGTGTCATGTTGTAAAGCAAAATTTCGATTTATATCTACATTTACAATATTGCTTAGTATAGCGTAAAACGATATTGTTTAAGAATTCAAAGTTAGTTTGAGTGGTTGTTTTGTTGTTCTATCCGACGAGTGCTAATCATCAAGGAGGAATAGATGCACTGGAAATCTATAAAATTTTCGTATTACGATGGCCAAGATTGTGCCGTAAACAGATTGAGGTATATAGACTCAAAAAGACCCCTTTACCCTTTCAATATATCAAAGTTTAGCCTCGTGTGTATCAATATAATTTATTTCTTGCCATATAACCAAATTGATTCGGTTTTCAAAACTAATCAACACAAATCGTTCTGTTTATGTAATGTAATTCTTCTATAGAAAATCCATTAATTTTGATCAGTCTATATAGTAGATACCCCGCTTTAATGTTTATACAAGATCAAATCACTAAATGAATATTTTTGGAAAATTCTAGATAACTTTTAAATCATTGGTGGGTATCGATAAATAAGGCGTAAAGATATGCTTCACACGTAAGGTAGATTTTATAGTTTACGAACTAAATCATATCACACAGAATAACTTAATGACCCCCGTTTTCGTTATCTCTGTGATTGTTTTGTTAAAATTGCGTGTGATACTGGTAGTTTTTTTTGCTTTGCAATAAGTAGATGTAGTATTATTATAGTATCTTTTTATTGAGCCTTTAGTGCATATTATGGTTTTGGGGTGTATTTTATCATTGCTTAAAACTAATATATGTTTAAACCCAATAGCTTCTTTTGAGATAATACAGTTAATAGATTCATTTAAAAACAGACAAAACTATCGTGTCTTCGTGGCTATTTGTTAACATCGATGCCTGAAGGTAATTTCCAATATGCAAATTAAGCATTTGGTATAATATGCCAAGGCAGTAAGGAATGAAAAAATACTTAAAAAAAAAAAAAAAAAATCTGATTTTATTCATGGTTAATCCGTCGCTAAAAATTTTCATCACATTGTAACTACATAAAACTTCAACATCATTTCCACCACAATACTAATCCTGGAGCCCACTCCTATCATACACTTCGTGCTTTGATTACTGGAGGAAAATAGATCTACGATCTATTGGCAGGGCCAAGGAGCTCCGCAATAATCGCGAGGCGCCTAGGCATGATGTGTGACAGATAGTTGATAGCATCAACTACCGCACACGGAAGCTTCGTATAGCGGGAAGCTACCTGCCCCCCCTCCAAGGAGCAGACTCAGTATTAGAGATCTCTGAAGAACTGGGTTCCAAAAATTCCTCAGATGTTTAGCAAGGTATCTTCGTCTTGCTTTCCTAAACGCTTGGCAATCTATCAGCATGTGCCAAGTGTCTTCGACTACATCAGCTTTGCAGAAGATGCAGGTGTCTAAGAGATTGGCATCGAGTTGATGCCTTCTTACTAGAGCGTTTGTGTACGCAAACGTTCCGGTTCTGATTCGCATTAGGGCATTTAGACCTTTGATGCTAATCATTTCGTGTAATTCTGCTTTTCTAAGCATTTTGTTGCTACTAATATGTGCGGTATTAGCAAAACGACCAATAATAGATTGGTCTTTGTCAAACAGTTTTTTTATCCTGTTTGTTTTTGTTGCCTGTACCAGTTCATTTGTTGGTAGTGCAGCGTCAATGTTCATAGCCTTTAGCCATCTAAAGGCTTCTTTTATCCAGGTTCGTTTTCTGGATTTAAAGGATTGGTGCCCGGCTATCAGTTCTGAAAGCAATCCTTTCGAGTGTTTCCATTTGGAGATCCCTCTGGCCCTACTTGCTGCTGATAGCACGTATGGCATTTCTATGTCAAATTCGCTATACGTCCTTAGACGGCAGAAGTTTGACTTTTTGACTATGCACTTGAATGCATTGTCAATAATACGTTTGTGTGGATGTACCCGTTGCTCGCACATTCCGTATATTTCGCTTCCAAACATAATCCTTGGTATTAGGATATTGTTTATCAGCATTCTTCGATATTCCAATGGTACAATTTCGTTACCAATGGTACTTTTTATCTGCAGCATTGTGCAGCGTCCTATGGTAAGTCTGTGCTTTGCCATTTCATAGAGATCAAGATTGCTATTGATCTCGGAGCCTAGATAGACGTATCTATCTATGTTTAGTAGCTCCTCTCCATCGTATACGAGAGGTTTTCCTTGCGGGCAGAATGGATCAGTGTTAATTTCCAAAATTCCGCATTTGGTAGGGTTTACTTCCATCTGGTTGTCAATCATCCAGCTGTTGATAATCCCTAGTTTTTGCTCTAGATCAGGTCTAGATTCTGCTGCAATGACTGTATCGTCTGCAAACATCAGGCCTCTGAGGCCATTCCTCAATCCTTCTACAGGTACTGGATTGATTTTGTCAAGTATGCTGTTAATAAATATATTGAACAGCAACGGTGAGGTTGGACATCCTTGTCTAACGCCTCTTTCGTATAGGAAGCTATTTCCTATAGTTTGGCCACTCCTTACTCTAAGTGTGGTGTTTTCATACATCCGGCTGATAAAGCTTATGAATGTATTACCCAGGCCAGCTTCTCGCAGTCTATCGATTAGTAGACTGTGAGGTACTAGATCGTAGGCTTTTTTTAGATCTAGAAACCCAAGGACAGTAGAGTTACCTCGGATCTTTCGTCTTTGGCAGCATTCAATTAAACATGCTGTTTGGGATACACACTCTTCTTGAATGATAAATCCACTTTTCTCAGGTCTCAGTAGCTTGTACGTTGAGCAAATTGTTTGAAGTCTGGCAGCAAGAATTTTGGCCAGAACTTTTAGCAGAGTATTTATCAGTGTGATACCTCTGTAGTTATTAGGATCGAGTTTGTTGCCCTTTTTGTGTATAGGGACAACGATGTTATCGTTCCATTCGGTTGGGAAGGCATTTTCGCGAAATGCCTTGTTTAAGATAGCGATAATACTTTTAGCAAGGTTACTATCTGGTTGCTGCTCGTTTGCGACAAGTTTGTAGACTTCTCCAGGGATTTTATCCAATCCCGCAGCTTTACCATTTCTAATGGATTTCAGGGTTGAGGTTACTTCATCCCAAGTTATCTCGGCATCTGTGATATGAGCATAGCTCACACTACACCGGTAGTCCTCAAGATATCGGATCTCTGAGGGTTTTTTGCATAGGTTCATAAAGTGGTCTGACCACACTTTATTTACCATGTTTGGATCAGTAAGGATTTTTTTAGATCCGTTTTGATAGATTGCGTTGCTAAGCATGCATCTATTGCTAAGCTTGGAGTGTGACTTTAGCCATCTCCAGCTATTTCTTGCATCGTTGTTTTTTAGATGGTTTATACCTGTTTTAATGTATGACAGGTATTTTTTACGCCTAGCAGTCTGGATTTCTGCTTTTGCTTTTTTCCTTGCTATTTCCAATTCTTCCATTGTAGCAAGTTTTCGTGACACCTTGATGTCTATAAGTCTTTTGTGCTTAATAGCCTTTTTGACCTTTTTGGATATGTATAAGACATTGTCTGACTTTATACATTTTCTTATTACCTTTTCTTCAGCTAGCTTATAGTTGAGCTGATTGTAGAAGTTGGTAGTCATTTGTTGCAGTGAGTCACAGCCTTCAATTAGGTCCATGTTGGCAATATTCTTGGCCACTTTTTTGTTTAGTAGCCTTTTTCTGTCAAATATTTCTACTATTTGGTCTGTTGCTTGAGGTGTTTCTGCACTCAAGTGTATTAGAATTGGAAAGTGGTCAGACAGTCTCCATTTTCTTTTCACGCTTTGTGATGTGATGAGATTTGAAGTGTTGCCAATTCCAAAGTCTACTGGTCTTTTAGTAGTGCGCCGAAGCCTACTGATTCTAGTTCCTCTTGTAGGAGCTGTATTTGCGAACACATTGATGTTCTTTCTTACAAAGAAACTACTCATCATGTCTGGTGTGGCATTCCAGTCACCCACCATAACGACTTTCTTATTCTCGTAGTTTTTGTATGTTTGACATACTCTTTCCATTGTCAAGTTTCGTCTACCAGCCTCGTGAGACCGATAGACGTTGCCGAGTATCATATCGATCCCGCGGCCTTTTGCTTCGACAATAAGAACGTCAGGTGAAGTTTCAATAACTCTGACCTCCAAATTTGTCTTTTTCTTGATGCCCAGGAGTAGTCCTAGGCCGTTGTTCTCAGCGGGTACTTCAATAACGCTGTATCGATTAAGATACAAACGTTTCTCGTACTCGCGTCTGTTGGTTTCCTGGAAACAAATGATATCAGGATCATATTTCATAAGCAGAAGATATAGTTCTTCCAGCTTGTTGTTCATACCGTTAATGTTTAAAGAGAGGATGGACATCAGTTTGCCATCTTCTCTAACGGTGTTCTCAAGCGCAACGTTTCTTTTCAGTGTTTGCGCTTTGAATTTACAGGCGAGCTTCTTGCCTGCTTTTCGCAAAGCTGTATCGATTGCTTCTATCTCAAGGTTTCTACTTACGCATAAGCGTAGGTAGAATGTGAGTTTTTTACGAATTCTTTTGATTTTGAAATCGTTTTTACTAATGTACTTAGTAATCTCCTGATGTAACGTGGCCATCGGGAGTATCCGGTCAGTGTTAATAATATAGTTAAGTATATTATTGGTTTCTAGCTTGCCTGAGGCGAGATTGGCATTGTCGGGGTTGTTTCCGACAGGCAATGGAGTACAAATGTTAAATTTAAAAGAAACAGATGTTGTTAGAGGTAGAAATTTATTTAATCCACTGTCACCCCTGCTTCCTTGGATCAGTAGGTAGCCACGCCAGGTTCACCCTGGGTGGCACTTTCCGTCTTCGCAAAGAAGCTGTCCGTAATGGCCTTGATGTCATTAATTTTAAGATAGGCAAGCAGTCTTGCACCTCTTTCCTTGGCCTTTGGTGTACCCTTTAGGCATTCTGCAGCCAACAAGGTAATGTCTGTTGGGTTGACATTATGGCGGCTCACAGGCACAATCTTTGCACCCGCAGCATCGTCTTTCCAGCTACTTCTGTTGCTTTCGTCCAAGAAAACCAGGCAGCTAAATTCTGACAGTTTGATCATTGTCGAGATATTATTTCTAGCAACAAGGTTTATCTTGTTGAGTGCAATTTTAAATTCTGAGATGCGCTTAAGCGGGCGCTCAGTCATTAACTTAAAGATCTTCATCTCCTCATTGTGAGTTACCCCTACGAGGTAGTCAACAACTTTTGATTCAGCCCTTAACTTTTTTGTCTTGGCTTTATTGGGTTTGGCTGCAGCCTTAGGACTAGTTACCCGTTTTGGTACAAGGGCTGCTTTTATGCTGCTGGCAACTACATTGGTCGCCTTTGCTGCTCTTTTACTTTTGATTTCCATCAGCAGCGCTTCTAGCAGGGTTTCTTGATTTTTCAATTCTTCATCGTCCATTAAGGGGACTAAGAGAAAAAGAGTTTTAATATTGGTGCTAATAATATTGTTTTCATTCTGGTTTAACAGGTTAACGTTGTGTAGAAACAGAATTATTTCGTCACCCAGCAGCTTTGCCAAGTTTTTTGCGAGCAAACTTCCTCTTTGGAGGATGTCGTCAATATGGCCGTCAGATCTCACTTTAATAGTGGGACTGTGACTAGCAGTGCACTTACGCACCACAGAAGCATTATTCAATGATGTTTCTGCCGTGCATATGTTGCCACATGCTTCCGTAGGGGACGTAGTAGGTTCAACTGTTGCAAGTTTTTTGACAGTTGGCTCGGCAGAGATCTCAATGTTTCTAGCCGTAGCAAAGTCTTCTCGGACCATCGGTCTTTGTCGCACATAGCTCGCAGAGGAGAATGTCCGTTTGCGTAATCGAAAATCGTAGAGTAATGCGAGTTCCTCGCGATTTACAGTTTTTCTGTAGACCGTGGGTCCACTTCGCACAGGTCTGTTGTAAAAACAGGTGCTTTTTCTTTGGCTCTGCTTTTTTTTATTTTTACCTTCACAGCAGAGTGTTTGACTAGAAGTCATTTGGCAGGTGAGGTCTGCACTGTCAATAGTCGGGTCAAACCAGGTATTTGGCCTTCCCGACGTATCGTATGGGTTGTTTTGACAATAACTAGTCTCGATGACGTAGTTATTGGATTTATTGTCTTGGTGGTTTTCTCCACCCTTGTTGCACTCGCGTGCGTTGTCATCCATGGAGAGATAAGAATGAAAACTGTAGGCAACCTTGTTACTGATTATTTGGCTTTATACTATTATACCTTTTTGCAATGGACAACTTATACTAACTTTGAAGGTGTTAATACTTTACATCATTAGTTGCAATACCTCAAAAGTTGAGCATGCAAATCCAAGTTCTCAAGACTATTAAATGGTTACAATTTCGGGTGGGAATATTTGTTGCCTATAAAATGAACTGAAAGCAAAAAGAGACTAAAGCTTTTTATCACAACGGGCGAGCTTAAGTTCAATTTATGTATTTTCAAAACTACTACTTTAAGTGTCATATATTTAAGAAATTCTTAACAAATTATTCGAATTTGCTCAGCTATCAAAGATAGCGTAAGTTTTCACTTAAATCCTAGGTCCTGGCCATGCTATCTAATACATGTAGGTTTGGAATGACGTGGGAAGGGATTGCTACAAAGTACTAGAGTGTTCGTGTAAGAAAGATAGGATTGACAACGATACGAACGCATATATCCAAAAAGTGGCCCAAGGAAACTTTCGATGCAATGTCGTTTAACTACAAACGACATATCAGAGCAATGCAGCAGCTATGGAGGCTGTTAAAGAATTACCGGCACCTCTTGGGGTGTGTAAAGGAGTTGAAGGATTGAACGATTAGTAAGTAAAGGCAAACTCTCGCTCAAACCGGGTCATAAAAAAGGCAAAAAGAGATACTAAAGCAAAAGAACTTATTTTGACTCATTTTTTATTTCAATCAAACAAGTTAGCACCGTATTGACTTTCATACTTCATTTTATACACCAACTTCAAATCCTTAGCCATTAATGTAACACGATTACAATGCTTAACACACATATACGCTTCCTCAAAGAAACTAGTCAAATAAGCTTCCATACTCTCCTGCAAAGCACTCAGTGTCTCCAGCTTGAATCTACAGTCAGGTTTATACTTATTGGCAATTTCTCTGCAGAATCTTTGGAATGGCTGTCTTCTCAATAGCATATCAGTCGTCTTTTGGTATTTTCTAATCTCACGCAATGCAACTGTGCCAGTCTTGAATCTTTTGTTGGTTTTACCTGCAGAAGGGACTGTTTCAGCAGTCTTGCGGGCTGCTTTGGTTGTGAGCTGTTTGCGAGGTGCTTTTCCACCAGTAGATTTTCGTGCTGTTTGTTTTGTTCTTGCCATGATAAAATTAAGAAGGGGATTCGTTTATATAGGGTGGTGGGAGGGAACTTTTGGAGGGAAATAAGGAATGGTTTTGGAGGGAAAAATTATAAGAAGATAATTATAGCAAGAAATATATTTGGACATAAAACAGGGTACGGGAAATGTAAAGGTTATACAATACTAAACAGCAAACGTGTTTTTAGGAAAAAAATACAGCTAAAAGAAGTTGGAGTCTTTGAAGACAACATTAGTACAATTTGTCGGATATGTAAAAAAGCAAAAAAAGCTTTGTCAAAGTAATTATAATGTCACTAGAAAACTCACTTTGCTATTTATAGGAGTATCGGATGTAAATGCGTCAAACCTAAATAGTTTAAGTGAGATGGGACACCATTTTTGTGTATTACAATTGCACTACAAATGAAAGTATTAAAACGTTTAGAATGATATAGAAATTGTTATAGCATAATTTAAAAAATGTATTTCTACCTAAATGCATATAGAAGACATGGGTACAATTGCAAAAGAATTGTGCACGGAGACGGATGTTAGTACTGGATTACCAAGCATGTAGAATTGGGTTTAATATACATGTAGGTGTCCTGTTTTTACTTCATTATTGGAGCAACAAATAAAGGGATAACTGTTTTATCGTATGATTCAATATGATTTTACGATGCCTAATGAGCTATTTAGTGACACATCATCAAGATAAATTTAACTTAAAAGCGCTCGCATAGTATATAACAGAATAATACTAATGTGTATATTGAGAAAATTTCCAACAAAACTTTAAAGCCATATCCCGAGATTATCGAAGACACAGAATGCTGAGAGGGGTGAGATGAGAAGCCGCAGTCACTATTCCTGCTAATTAACAAAGGGGTTTTTGTGAAGCAGGGTGAGGTGATGTGTTTGAATAGAAAGAGAAAGTATCACTCTTTTCTTTATGAAGAAATAAAGTTAATTGCAAAGAGACGAGAAGGATAATATGTTATAAGCTTGCATTGTGAAGGAATTAAAGAGTTGAACAATAGTATTGAGGTCATTTGTCGGGGATAAAGTGATTAATTTAAAGGATTTTTCCAAGCGTTTGCTAAATATATCTACAGCAAACAAGCCATACTAATGAACTTGTTAGTAAATCCTAAGTCTTTATGCCCGCTTTATTGTCTTGTTTTAAAGTGCAAAATCATATCGCTTTGGTTGCATTAAGCTGCTCGTTGAGCTATATTGATTTTTTGACTCGGCCAAGTCAACATAAAGTTAAATCAGGTCTCAACGCGATGTTTATATTAACTGATACAACAAGATATGGTACATTTTACCGTGAGAAACTTTAAAGAATCAATATACATCATTATCAACAGTTTTATCGCTAAGCCAGCAGTAAAGAATATTTATTAGTCATCCCCTAACAATTCCTTAAAATTTTGAGTTTATCTTATTTTTTTTGTTAATTCCAACTCCAATTTTACCTCAAAACATTTTCTTTTTTCCCTCCAAATTTTCTCCTTTTTTCCCTCCAAAAGTTCCCTCCTACCACTCTATATAAAGACATCCCATAATTCTTTTATGTCTACAGCTCGCGGAGGAAAATCAGGTAAAGGATTAGGAAAAGGTTCATCAAAACGTCATAGAAAACAAGCAGTCCAGACAGACAAGATCTCCAAGCCTGCTATTCGAAGATTAGCAAGAAGAGGTGGTGTTAAGAGAGTCGGGGGTGCTGTCTATGAATGTGTTAATAAGCTAGCTAAGAAGTATATGGAGAATGTATTACAGAATGCAATTACTTATGCATCACATGCAAAGAGAAAGACCATCAGTGTAATGGATGTTGTTTATGCCTTAAAGAGACAAGGAGTAACACTTATTGGGTTTACGAATGCATAAGCTAATAAATGTTGTCTAAATGGCTTTCTCTTACATTTGTAATATCAGTTTAATTGTCTAAAAAGCAACACAAAACATTTAAATTCCTATTTTTCCCGGCCATCAGACCATTCTAAGAAAAAGCCTGCCTCTTTAATAGCCGCTCCAGCATCGCGTGGTCATTCAACAGCCATATAATGATATTCTCTTGGTTGTCTGTTGCATCCTCAATGCTTTTTTAGGACTCGAGAGAAATGAGCTCAAATACATGTTTAGGTACAAGTGACTGGATGTATGCATTGCTGGTAGTTGTGACGCCCAGCTCCTTAGTTTGGCTTTGAAGAAGACTAAATGAAGGCCGTACATAGCAATTTACGTAGTCAAGTTTTTCACTTTCTACAGGTTCAAAAAGCTTGAAATACAAAAATCACGTTGCAATGTTTAAAAAGCATCAAAACTATATAAAGGACCTCACTCCAAATAGAATATAAGCATGCATTTTTATACCTTCATATAAAGAGGTTATCATTTCATATGCTTCATTGCATCTGAAATCTCTAGAAAGGACGTAAAGAAAACTACATAAAAATAACGATAGCAAGAAAAAAAATTGTAAAGCGTTACTTATATTCCAGTCAATTATGACAAAACATATTACGATAGTTGAGGTCTGGGGTACAACTAGAGAAAGGTTTAAAAAGGGAATATGGATTGCTGGCTGAACAACTTAGTAAAATAATATAATGTGGAGTTAATGAATAATCTTTTTATGGGTTAGTATATTTTATGCTAATATTTTAGAGCATGAGTGTTTCCCGGCTCGTTGCAGCATCACAAATCTTCTCTATTGACTCCTCTATCAAACTTCCTCTGTCTGACCAATCCTCGATGCTCCTTCTGTGTTCCAAGGATATGGCCTGTGGCGTTTTTTTATACACTTTATCATAAGATGGGACATATTTGTACTAGCAAAAAATGTAGAGCAAAGAGATAGGGCCCGAAAAGAAGATAATAAATTTCTTTAGTCAATAGCTCTAGAGAAGATATTTAAGTTTTTTTCCGACCACTTTATGGGTAACCTGCGAAAAGAAATTGATAGGGAATTTGCAAAGGTCGTTATTTATGCAGAAATAGCAAAGAAGCGTGAGAGAGGGGGGTTAGAATACTTAACAATCCCAATTAGTTTCTTTAATATTAAGCATCTGAAAATGGAAATTAGAATTATAAATGTATGTTTTGCATTTATTCAGTGTTAATTTTTCAAATTTTTACTGCCATTTAGATGTTCTCACTTTGTCTAATCATTTTTTTTACAAACCCCAAATGGATTTTACTGTACTTACATCTAAAATCCAGAAAAGTCCCAAAATCTACGAAGCTGAATACAAAAGCAATCTTTTTACTTATACAAAACTTGCCAATCTACCGCAAACTCCATTTAAAACCACCATCTCCTACATCAACTTTCTCACATCCACCAGCCACTTTTTTAAAACTGACTATCCTAATGTTCTGCTTAAGCACCTCAACACCACCATAGACCCGAAACTAAACGAAGAACTGATCAACAATATCTTTATACTAAAGCATAAAAAACAAATCACAGATTTAGACTTCTTCACAGCAATACTCAAACATGCAGATCTAAGCAAGATACTAAATAAAGTAATGATAGAGCTTACAACCAATGTTTCCAGTCTTTTTGAATATTACATAATAAATGGAACTAGTAAGCAAATGACTTTTAGCATGTTCATGTTATGCTATATGTACGAAAAGGGATACAATACATTCGACACTATTTACAATTCCTTCAAATCCAAAACACTATCTAAAATATGTTTATTGTATCTAAATAATGAGCTTGAGTTTTGTAAAAATGAAAGATCAAGGTTCTTAATGGATCTAGGCAATTACATAGGATTGAATCTTATAAAAACACTAACAAGCAATAAGGATATTCGTGAAATACAAATTAAGAAGTTACAATGTGTCGATAAAATAAAGAAAGAGCATAATATTGCATTTAATATAAGTGATACACTTTTTCTATTGGTTGATCCTAGTAAGGAGGATTTGAAGGATGTGCTTTTATTACTTGTTGATAATTTGGATGATAATACCCGTGTGCTTGATAAAATGATAAGTATGTTTTGTGTAGAATATAAAGATGATGATTTCATTGTGTATGGACTTAACTTTTTGAAGGAGGTTGTTTTGAGGTATGATGTGGGTGATTATGTACTGGATAAGATTAGTATATTCAATAGACATAGGAATGGTAGTATAAATGTTGCTTATAGGGGCGTGTATAAGGCAATAAAGGAAAGGAAGAGCGATGGGAATGAAATTATGCATGTAAGAAAGAAATGTACTAAGGATGAAATGATTGAAAAGAAAAAGGAAGGTGCAGATAGAAGCAGGTTTAAAATGAAGAATAGGAAAAATTACAAGAGGAAAGATAAAATGAAGAGAGATACAATGAGGAAGGGGAAGAAAGGCAAGAAAGGAAAATAAATCGATATAAGCGTTGCATACAAGGTTTATTTATTAGGATTAATTGTCGGTATCCGCTTATTATGCAGTTTTGGAGTTGTAATACCTTGTGATTCACATAGCATGTTAATACTCCTGCATACCTCGTCGTTTCTTATACAATCATCATCCAAGCTTCCCCTGTACTCCAAGGAGACTAGCTCAAGAGTTTTCCTAATGACTTGGTTCTGGATGTATGCCTCAATGTGTGTTGCTACACCTAGTTCTAATAGTTGAGATATGAAAATTTAGTTACAACCCCCATCCCATGCCATTACGTATAGGATTGCTTTGTTTTAGCCTAAAAAATCTTAGAAGATTTTATTTATGTATGTCCATGACATCAAATTTTCATAACTACACACCTCATTACTACATAAACTTACACTTCAATCACACATAAACTCTTCACGTCAGCTACAGCCGAATCATACCACTAGGTGGCTTGGATTATTCTTCTCGGGTTGAACCGAAGGGCTGTCACACATCATAACTATCGCTACTAACAGATCGTTCCCTATATTTTTAGGAAAGGGCTTATACTTTCAACTGCAATAGATGCAGATTGCCTAACCAGGGGGTCTAAACCTAGATTTTAGGCTACTATCATCGAATTGACCAATGCCGGTTTCGAACCCGCAAGGACTTTTCTCAACACCAAGGAGCTTACCTTTCGGCTACGGCACCTTTTGTTTTAGCCTATAACTTTAAAACCAGTTCATAAGCTATGAATTAGGGTATAGATTTGCGACCAAAAGTATATTTATTTAGGGTTAATAGTGTTTCATGTTTTTTATTGCGTCTGGTAAAACACTTCGACTTGCTTCATCTCCACACAGCTTCTTATTTGCCTAAGTCGCGTATTCTTTCTTTGAGCAAATCCTTCGTCAATGCTCCTTCTGTTCTCTAGGGATATGGCCTCAAGTGTCTTTTTCAGTCCAAGGATTGGATATATGCTTCGATGTTGGGTGTGATTCCCAACTCTTTTGCTTGGCTTTTGTGGTACTTAGTAACCACGCCATCCCATGTCATGACATAAGCTATTATTCTAGATTTGCGACCATAGAAACAAAATAATTGAAAAGTATTTATTCTGCATATAAGCTGTATTAAGGCGGGAAGGGGCCTTTGTTCGCTAGATACAATTGGCCTTAGTATATAAACTTAGCAGCTATTAACTTGGTAAGCTCTGGTGGGAATCCTTTTCAAAGGAAAGGCGACCATTGTCTGCCCCTTGTACCTCGGATATTTTTATCGGCACAATGTCTTAAACTTGTTCTGCTTACATAGTTGGTGCTTTCAAATTTCTTCTCTTGACCAGGAGAATATTTTCTAGCTAAATTCAGCTTATATAAAACTCCTTCTAATATGCTGTTTACGAAGACTAAAAATTCCATTTTGGTCGTAATTAATATACAAAATATATTGCCATTAACGGACAAAAAAGTGCTATAATAAATACAGCATTGTAATTATACTTTAATGCCTATTCAATCGCTTATCCTCATCTTCATAATTTACATAGCTATCATAGTACATCTCCCTGTCATCATAAAAATCGCTATTCTTATTCATATTAACAGTACAATCATGAAACTTATACATTCTCCTCGGCCTGATAACGTCATGGTCGTAAAAGTCAATTTCCTTGCTATACAAACTCTCTCTTGGTGTAAATAAGCTATTATTTGTTGCATAGTTTCTATGATCGAAATTTGTTTGGTAGTAGGTGTTGAGGTTAGATCCCATATCCTGCACATCCTTTTTGTGCTTGGCACGTCTGTTCTGGAACCAGACCTGGACACTACGGAAATTCATACTAAGACATTTTGCAATTTCTCTTTTCTCGGCTGTACTCGGACGAGGCTTGACTTCAAAGTAGCGCTGTAGATAAAGTGTCTTGTCGCTTGTCAGACGAACGCGTTTCCTCTTTTCGTGATTTTCTTTGTCGTTTTCGATGTTCATAATAGGGATTGTTTAATTTTATTAAAGCGTAAGCGCTTAATTGAATGGCTATAAAAGGAAGGATTGCATAATGATGGATCGATGATTGCAAGTTGATATTTATTGATGTGTGAGGGAATATAAGAAGATTACCAAAACTGGGTTTACAAGTTTTTTATAGAAAATTTTATGCAGATATTATGGAATGATATGGATATCGTATACGTGTGTTATTATTTATTCTGTTTGAAAATATATGCACTTACAGCAAAATTGAATCGTTATCGTGTAATATATCAGAAAGTAATAAACAAGAAATTGAAAAAGATTTATCGTTGAAAATTGACAATTAATTTGAGTCATATAGCAATAGAGGAAGTAGTGTAAGTAAGGGAACAAGATATTAAGAATGTTGAAACAAGTTACCATGGATGATCACACCTATAAACGAACTATGTATTTAGATTAAATTAAGAAAGTTTGTAATTACAAGAAGGAAAATATATGATCTAAATATCAATATTTTTGCTGTAATTCGTCTAAAAGAATACATTTGGTAGCTGGAAAGGGTCAAATGATTCATTCTCATTTCTCTACAAGTACTTAACCTCAAAACTTTAGACTATTGTGAAAATCTGCTTTAAGGGACACGCATTCAGAAAAATGATGAAAGTTCTTTTTTATGTGTATTTGTTGCACTTGGTAAATCGGATTTTTGTTTTCCCGTAATCTTTAAATCTTACTCAAATGACAAAAACAAATTTTATGACAGACGACTAGCAAAGCCGGCGCACTATAAATTTTTGAAAAAAGACACCTGGACGTCTTTTTATTAAAAAACAAAAGAAAGATGCAAGTCTCACTGGGAGTAGAATTTGAAGAAAATATAGGACTATCAGGGTTTTTATTGTTTTAAGATACACTAACGTTGTATGCGTACTTCTTTGACTGCATGGAATGATTGATGTTTGTCTTTTCCGTTGACTTTAAAATTGATCAATTTATAATTTTTCTAAATTTAGTAAATTAAAAAAAAATTGAATGGTAAAAATAAATTGTAATTTACGAATACGGTTAATTGTCAAGCTTCAAATAAATGTACAATGAAAATTATGTGTATTTATGTATGCTGCTGCAATTTACTATACATTTGGCTATAATTTAAACATTGGCTTTCATGGTGCGCTCCTTGTGAGAAAATAGTGTTTTTTTACTTATTTGTTTGGGTAAACACAGGGGCATGAAAAAGTCCCAAATTTATGAGTGCAGGTCAGCTTAGCTTCTGTAGCGTAGACGTTTCTTCTAGAATTACTGCACAAAATTTTGACAGGCATCTTGAAAAACAAGCCATCCGGTCTAATCCAATAATACCGAGTCCGTATGTCAATCAAATGCCCTCAAGAATATTCATCATTTTGGTAGACTGCTTGTATGCCAAGGATGGGTATTATATAAGTCCTTTATTTGGATTTATCATTATCTGATCACCACGCCATTAGCTCCAATAAAAGCATTTAGTTCCGCCTAGTTTGTATTACTAACCTAAATTCCGAATTTTTTACCAGCACTTAGATCTTAGACTTAGCATGGCTAATAGCATATAAGATCATAAGTGCTCTAGCAGAGCTTATCCCATGACAATCTGTGGATCAGACCGGTTTGCATATAAAAGAATTTTGAAGTTTAGGTCTTATTAATTCTATAAAGGTGGATATGGGATCATTTATGTATACTTAATGTTTGTTTACAGGTCTGTTGCTATTCCAACTCTATACAACGTTCAATTCAACATTGTTCAAATCAGAATAAATCTTTTTCCTTAAGCAATCCCAAATGAGAATTATTATACCTGTCGCAAAAGGCCCGACAAAATACTGCAACTCTACTGGCCTACTATATAAATACTTATTGCAAACAGTCGTATAAACAATCAAATAACCAAAAACTAAACCCCATAGTGATCCTAAAATAGGTCCATAATTCTTGAAATTATTCTTACCAATAATCCCCTTTCTCTTACACGCTAGTAAATTGAAACCTTGACCGATCAGTATTGACAAAAAATAAGCACTTTGCGCTTTGTACAAAATTTCACGCTGTACACCATGAGTAATTGTTCTATTGGCACTGATATCAGGAGAACCATGCTTGAAGTAAACATTTGATGAAAATGCTAGGTAATTGGATGGTATGCCTTCATTTATAAGGACCGAAAAAAATGATATTATACCGCCAATAGTAATCAAGATACCGGCTTCAAAATACGACCAACTCACCAAATCAATGTCGCAGAGTGATTCTCCCTGTTCTTGAGATTTCAAATTATTGATAATTGCAAAACCAGGAATGACACTTTTGCCGACAGTATCATTTATACGTTTGCTTTTCTCTGTGTCAGCATCATGTTCAATGTATTTCGGACATTGTAGTGACAATAGTTTATGATCTGCATTGTCGCAATTGATGTTATTTAGAGCATATATCTTTCTTGGAAGCTCCTTCATCAGGTTATCTTCAGGCTCCTCATATGCAAGCAAAATAGCAGGAAAGAACTCTGTAAATAAATCAATAAACATCAATAAAATTGTTGACATCGGACTAGGAATCCCTATGCTGACAAATAATAAGTATGGGACTATTTGAGGAGTTATGTGCGAGACAATGTATCTGACACTCTTCTTTAGATTGCAAAAAATAAGCCTGCCTTCTAATACGCCATTTACAATTGACGAGAAATTATCGTCTAACAATATCATGGAAGCCGCCTCCTTCGTAACTTCACTGCCAGTCTTGTTCATGGAAATTCCCAAGTTTGATTTTTTTAGAGCTGGTGAGTCGTTAACACCATCTCCGCAAGCGCCAACAATATGCCCATAAGCTTGAAATTTCTCTACAATCAATAGCTTATGCTTAGGGGTAGTTCTTGCAAAGACAAGCTCCTTTTTCTTATATATTCTATTCCAATCAGCCTCTGTAAAACTATTTAGCTCCTCGCCTGTTATTATTTCGGCTGTATTTGATTCAATTGATGGTGTTTGTGTCAATATGGATGTTTGGATTGCTATAAACGCGGCTGTAAGAGGATGATCACCAGTCACCATTACTGTTTGGATCCCTGCTAAACGTAATTTGATGATTGCATCCCTGACGCCTGCTTTGGGTGGGTCTAATATTCCAACGAGGCCTGCAAATGTATAATTGGTAGCAGATATTTGATTGAGTTCATCTACGCTTTCTTTCAAAACCTTCTTTTCTGCTAATCCGATTACTCTATGACCACTATTTGCCAATTTTTCATAAATGCTTGTGAACAACCCAATAAATTCCTCATTGATGGGATTTTCTTTATCATCGATAATATAAGTATTGCACATTTGGATTATTTTTTCCGGTGCACCCTTTAGCACAGATTTGTAATGGTCGCCACAATCAAACAACGATTTTTGATATTTCGTTTCGCTGTTAAACAAGTTTTCTTCGATCAACTTAGGTATTTTGTTAATTCTGGAATATTTGTCAGCAAAACTATGCAGTGCAGTTTCTGTAGGATCGCCAAACAGCTTGCCTTCGCCGGACAAAATCACCTTTGTTGTCATTTTACATAAGTTTGCGGCCTTTATAACGCCCGCGGACAATAAACCATCAATGCCATAAACTTCTTTGCCGTCCCATACCCTTGAACACATCATCTTTCCTTCTGTAAGTGTACCTGTTTTATCAGTTGCCAATAAACTAACTGATCCAAGCGTCTCAACTGCTCGCAAATCCTTAACAAGTACATTATTTTTAGCAAGTCTTTTGGCGGATATGGTCATTAGTATAGTTACTGTTGCAGGCAGACCCTGTGGTACAAATGCTATGAATATACCGACGCAAAGTGCCAGGTTATCACAAGCACTGTACTTATTGTAACGAGCTATAAAATAGAACAGAACTGTGGTAAGAACGGCTATTAAGCCTAATCTCTTTACAAAAACTTCAATTTCATCATTCAACTCAGACTTAGCATGCTCTTTTGTTAGCGTTAGTTTGGCAATCTTCCCTAGTACTGTGTTATCGCCTATGTCCACAACAATACCCTTCCCATCACCGTCTACAACTAAATTGCCCGACAGAAGCATATTCTGATTCGGGTCTGTGTTGGTATAATCAGCTTTGTGGCTTTTTCTTATTGGAACGCTTTCACCTGTTATTGATGAATTATCAATCTTAAGATTATTTGTTTCTACTAATTTCATATCAGCAGCAATCATATCACCCATTTTAACAAAAACCAAGTCACCCATCACAATATCAGATCCGTTGATTTCTCTATATTTACCATCTCTTATAACCTTACACTTATTAGGTATCATGTTCCTAAATCCCTCGAGAATAGCATTGGTTGTAAAATCTTGATAAAACTCAATCGCAGTATTTGCACATGAAACAAGAAGAATACCAAATGCTAAATATAAACTTGGCTTGTCTTGCGGACATATCACAAAAATTCCAATCGACATCAATGATGCCGCGAAGAGCAATAAATTTAGAGGGTTCGCATATAAGCATAATAATCTTTTTAGAAGAGGCTTGTTATTTACTACTGTAAATGTGTTTTTGCCGTAAAGCATGGTGTTCCTAATGACTTCTTGTTCTGATAGACCATAAGAAATAAATCGACTTGATTTATCTTGAGAGGTAGAATCTGGACTGGCGCTAATTTGATTCTGTGTCATTGTTTACTTGGTATCTTCTAACTTTTATACAAAATCAGAGACAAATAATATATCACGAAATCTAATTTGTTTGTAAAGATGTTTAAGATTGATTTGGTTGGATAAGATTAAAATCACAGATCAATTACAACGGCAAGATATTAAAAAATTGAAGTGATTTGTTAGGTGCTTAGGTGCTGAAAGTAAATGCTGCAAGGGGTGATACGTTGTTATCTTTGAGCGGTAACATTAATTGAATGAACATTAAATAATTCTTTTTTGCTTCCAAAAACATCCTTATTTACCTTGACCCCCTTTGCATCTCAACTAAAGATATGCTGAAAACAAAAGTCAATTCTCTTTGTCACAAGTTTGTAATTATACGCGACAGGTTGAGACAGGTTCCTCAGGGCAAAAACTTAGAATGATTTCCAGAAAAAAGCTCAAAGTGGATTAACATATAATTCCGGGAAAAAATAAGGTATTGATAAAATTCCTAGTTTGACTACAAAACAAGCCATAATTGCTCCTAGGTGGTGTACTGCAGTACACGGCGTATCATCTATTGTATTTATTTTTGAATACATTTATATTTGACTTCAAAAAAAAATCCCGGGTATGTTTTAATGTATTTACATTAATAACTTGTTTAATAATAGTGAGGAGAAAAGCCTAGTAGAGGAGGAGAGGTTGACACCAGTCAATGATGTCAGTGCTGGCCTTGGAGCGATTGCTTGTGACAAATTGTAAAACAGTTAAAAATTACACCCCAAATTAGATTGCAATTAATTATAGTAAAATTACTCCTCCAATTACTGTGATAAAATAGTTTTTAGCAATCTAAGCTATCAGCAAAACTTTTTTATTGCCTCATCATGCTATCCAGGATGACACGATCTCTAATTATCGATTTGTCTATACTCCAGAAATATGGCCTACTGCTTTAAGAACAGAAAGATTAGAATCTTTTTTGTAAGACTATGTAGGCATCTACTCAAAAAAGTATAAAGAAGTAAATTGTGACAATGTACATCAATTGTACTTAAACACATATGCTGGTGAAATCAACAGCATACCTCGATCTCGCAAGCTAAAGTCATGCTAATTTGGTAATGTGGAGATTAGATCCGAACACAACTCGATGCTCTTCGCCAATGAAAACATCTGAATGAAATGTTTCTTCCATAAAAAGACACCAAAAAAGATACGGCTTTTTTTGTTTTTTAAGATGTTTCAAATTAGCTTACGAATGTAGGAAGGCTCCTTATATACAATAAGGTTATTCATAAAATGATCGCCATAACTTCACCCCTGCCGCCTTTCTCTTCCCCTCCTTGGTAGTCTAGGGAGATGTTTTCAAAAGTATTATACTTAGCTATTATTTGGATGTGTGCTTCGAGACAGCAAATGTTAGTTAGGCTTTTTTTAGCATTCAAGATTTCTTCATCTTTAAATTATTTCCATGATTAGTAGAGTTATAAGTAAGTTGTTTTTCCCTTTGAATAAATCACTATGTTGCTGATTACCGCTGATGGCTTTATTTAAGTTGTGAAATTGATTATTTCTATGTTTAGCTGCAGGGGCATTTGGAGTAAAGGTCTAGTTACAGGGGTTTTGTTTATAAAATCAAACTATGGTCAAACAACAATTCTTGGCAACTGACATAGAAAACTTGCATCTCTACAGAAATGTGATAATAGATCCCTTCGTATCGTTTTCTCAGACTTTTACATGTGTAATTTATATATTCAATTTGAGTTTGGCTGCCGCCAAAATGTCTGCATATATTTCCGAGATTATACACGAGCATCATTCGCGTTCCTGCCGCTTTCTTTTTCTATGTAAATGTATTAAAGACGCATCATCTGCACTTGTTTTGTGAAAACTTGGGCTCTAATATGCTCACAATTATCTCTCAGGTGTTGCCATATAAGAAACTTCCGATCAACATAAAAGGTATATATTTGTAAGTTGTACCCTGCGGCTGTGGCATATATATAATCATTTGCAGCACTAAGCGATTGTAGGCTCTTACTGATGGTTTCGGGCTAGTTTGTTAAATTTGCTTAGCAAAATAAAGTGGTGCAATAATTTAAAGCAGATAAAAAGAGGAAACTTTCTTGCATTTATGGAAAATAAAAACAATGAACTGATAATAAAGAACGTACGTCTGCGCGAAGAGCTTGAAAAGTACATTGAATCCCAGGCAATTCTGATGCAGGATGCAATAAAAACAGAATTTAACTTTTTAAAACTGCAGGCAAGGTATAATGAGCTGCTTGACCAAAATATAAAATGCTTTGAGATTGCAATAGAAAGAACAAATAAGCTGAAGGCTATAATTAATTGCAGTAAAAAGACCAAAAGCGTACTGAAAGAACAAGTCAATAAAAATAATTAACTATCACAATTTAATATGTCTGTATGTGACATAGATTGTTTATGCAATCAATGATGTTTGCTTAACTATTTTCTAAAAATATTAGTGACAAACTACATACTGTCTACTTAAATGCGAACTCTTTGGAGACATGCTTATCATTGCAATATAATGAAGTTTTTTGACCCCGAATCATAGGTCAATTTCTTGCAGGGCTTTTTTTTATCAGCCGTTTCTGTGTAGTCTAAGGAAACTTGAAAATGCTAATATCCAATAAATTTATTTGTGATAAAAGGGCATTGCCTTGCAATTGTACCCACGTAGCTCATAGCTGTGCAAAAAAATCGACTTCCTAATCTTATGCTTACAATGGGAAGTCTTATAAACATTTAAAATTATACGGGAATGAGTAAAAAAATTAACAACAAAAATATGCCCGATCAGGCGCACAACAATGAAAGTTGCGTAGGTATACTTAACTATCGTGATGGCCAATGAGATGGTCGTGAAGGTACAAATGTGATATTCCTAGTCGTGATCTGCCCTACGGTCAATAGGAGCCTGACAGTATTGACAGAGCAGTGATACTCAATCCATTTTGACTCCGAGCAACATACTCTGTAAAGCTTCGCGAGCCGGTGGTGATACTTCGTCAAATCAAACCTCCTCGCCGAGGGTTGTTGAGCAATAGTATATATGACTTCTATCGATATACGCCGCATCCTTATTAATATGATGATAGAGTAAAACCGACTACTTTCTCTATCCTTTACCAGAAAATTAATCTGATATTTAATTTTGTGATAAGTCAACAACAAATTTAGGCAAATGGTGGTAAAAATTGCTTCATCTGAATGCCTTACTTAATCCTTTTTGACACGTAAACGGTGGCTAATTGATATACGTATGCAAAACGAAGAATCACCCGGATGCCAATATCTACACGTCAAAATCTAGCATTCATTAATCTCATGGGGTACGAATAATGCATTCCAGATTTTGTAAACTATAAATGTCTTTAGGGCCGCACAAAAAAGCTCGTCGGGCCTCAGGTTGAGTATGACTAGGCATACGCAATAAGCTAACCATTTACTTGTGCCAATTATATTGATATCCTATGAAAGGTATATAGAAGATCATAGCGATATGCTTTTATGAGCCTAGTTAGGCAATAATTGGTATCAAGTAAAACACTACGACCGCTTCATTACCATTTAAAATAACTGAATCCCTTCGACTTTACAAAGATTCTCTTATATGTAATTTTTATTCAATAAAAAGTAACTTTGCATAGAAAGAAGTGGTGCAGCATGTTTATTTTTTTTAGTCTTCCCATCCTTACAGTCTTCTTTTTTCCCTTGTCGAGATCTAAGCTTTAACTTCTGCAACCCCCTTCTTATTTTTGTAAATGTTATTACGATTTACTAAGAGAAACTTTTTTCAATAATATTTTACTCGCATAGGAAGAGTATCAAATGAAATTACATGGCTATAAAGCCATTGGTGAAAGTTTAAGGTAATAAAGTAAATCGCTACTGCCCATTTCTACATACCCGTAAACTTAAACTTGTTTTGAGTATATCTAATTTGTGAAATGCTTATTACAAGCTAGAAATTTTACAATAACCGAGAGGTGTAGCATGACATTTTTACAAATTATTTAGAGAATGGATGTTAAATTAATGCAATATTGAATTAGACAGATGTGTTTTTAAATCATTGTAAGTTGTTTTACGTAATTGTTTTTAATCTATTTTATTTTGATCACAATTATTACCAAAGGGGGAAAATTAACCAATAAAGCATCTTGCATTAAAGGAAAAAAAACGGAATCCATTATGAGAACCAATCACATGAAAATTTTACTAATAAGTTTATTTTGTTTTACAAACGCAATTACAAACTACGATAAGCACAAGAAATCACTTTCGTACATTGACATTATCACTCTCGACATAAACAAGCAACAAGAGTACTACAGCGAATTTCTCAAAATAAGAAAAGCAAAGAAAATGACTGCCTTGACATACAGATGTACCTGTGCTTATAAAATGCTAGTTGAATACAAGCTTTATACAAGGTCAGATAAGAATATGCCTTGTCAAGGGATTCCTAAAAAAATTGAAAGTCCGCAACTAAAAGAATATATAAAGAAGGTAAATACCACAAAACTAATGTTAAAAAATCATTTTGATATTTTTACAAAGGAAATAAATGCAATTTGTTTTGACGTGTGTCAAAATTCCAAGGAAGAATGTAAAAAACAAAAAGAAACGGAAAATAACTACTCAACAATAATTAATGGTATAAATTGCGAGGAGAGACACTATTTTTATGCTAACATTGATGGCGAATTGACAGACATTCCGCAAATGACTAATGATAATATTGAAAAGAATGTATCTGAGGAAATCTATTCTCAAAACAATTTTAGTGAAGTAAAATTGAGAGAAGAAAAGAATAATCTTTTACAAAAATTTGTATGCAAGAAATACAACAAAAAGCACGACTTTATTGATTTTAGTAAATCCTGCTGCGATCCTACTGAATTGGAGACAAGGGTTTGGAAAAGTCTGGCACAACTCGTGGACAAACAAATATGCAATTCCTATTTGAACATTATAGTCAAGAGGTTGCCATCGTTTATTGCATATGCACACAAAAATACTGACGAGCACGTTGTCGACAACTTTGTACAATGGTATTTTAAGCAAAATTTGACTGTAAATTCATCAAGTAATAATATTGAAAGCTTTTATGACGAGGTAATGAGCGGTTTAACCTTGAAGAAATATTCAATTGATCTGGATCATTTGTTAAATGCGATGAAAAAAGAATGTAATGATCTTACTTTATATATTATTGAGCAGCTTATTGGAATGGAGTCGAAGATGGAGTGTAGTGTAAAAATAAATATAATTATTGGAAGTTTTGCCGACCGTTCATTTGATAACGAAGGAAAATTGAATGAAAATGACATTACTGTGCAAACGCAAGAAAATTCGGTAATGGCCACAGGAGAAACGGGATGCCAGTGTGAAGGTCATCAGGTCATTGAAGAATTTAAAAAACTTGTCTACGAATACAAAATGAAGCAAAAAAAGAAACAAAAAGATCCTGGCACTGTATGTGATGTTGACTTGGATTATCAGTATATAACCAAGTTGACAGATAAGTTATGCAATAATGAAAATATCAAAAATGATATATTTTACAAATACACCCGAATGTATAACAAGAATACCAAAAAATTTGACCGTCTTGTTAGAGCGCTCTTAAATACACAAAATCAAATTGAAAGGGAAATAGCCTGCGATGTATTATTCAAGCTATTTATCAGTTCAGCGGAATTTTATACAAATATGATGAGCATATATGGTATGAAAACAGAAGTCGTAAACATGGATACGGAATTAGTGCAGAATTTGTATGCTGCAAAATATATAAATTCCGTAGCGGACCATAAAAAATCATTTGCTAAACTAAGTGAAGGCGATCTTAAAGATGCCTGCATAGATCTATGCCTTATTGATGATGTAAGCTTGTATGCTTTGATGCTCGATCCACTGCTTAGCCACGAGAGAATTTCTTATATCAACATGAACCAGGCCTATATCAGAGGGCAGGTTTATTTTGTGTATAGTTTATACATACTTTCAGCCTTGACCATTAATTAAAGTTACAATTTGTGTTATTTATATGTTGAATAGCTTTTAAGACAATAGTTTGCTAAAAGTTTTGATCTGTAAAATGTCATAGCCCCCAACAAATATAGTATGTCTTTTTAGAAAAACTGGGTCCCTTTTCTCCTTTGACACGACTTGAAGAATAGTCCAGAAAGAGTTAATGAATTGATTAAACATTTCAGATAGTTCTATATCCGTTTTGTATAGTACTAATTGTAGCATCTATTAAATTATATTAAGCGAAAAATAAACTTGAAGTGCTGACGAATTAACTACTTAAGCAATAGTTTGATTTTCGATTTGTTAAGATTTGTAATGCTTGTACAACTATGTATAAACTATGCTTGAGTTTACATTAACGATATCTAATCGCCTCAAACCCTCCGAAAGACAACACTATTGTGACTGAAGTTTGCAAATGTCAGGTCTAGTAGGCTTTTGAAATGGAAAGGAATTTTGTTATTATTTATGAATTACAGGGAATTAAATTGAAGCATTCATATCTCTAAAGCAGACTGAGCTGACTAAGGTATAGTTTTTTATATAGTATACCAGAATGTCTAACCTTTGACTCAAAATTTAACATAGGAACAGTAAACTGTGGGCTTCTATATGCAAAATTAGCTTATAAACCTACTATTATATACGGATAAGCAACAAGAAACAGTGTCCTATTAGATCAGCTTAAGTCCATGTTATAAGGAATATAACAGCTATCATTCTGTATTTTGGATTTGATTTGATGAGCTTTAAGCTCTCATAATCTTGTGAGGACATCTTTTCAGTTTATTTTATTTTTTTCTTTGTATGTCGCAAAAATCTTTTTAGCCCAAATGGATATTTCAAAATATAAAAAGCTTACTAAGGATGACGTTAAAAAATTACTTAACATAAATCTACAAAAAATTGACTGTCAGATGATCTTTCTTTACATGACACAAATAAAATTATGCGAATACCACAAAGTTTTGATTGAAAAAATAATGAAAATAGTTCTCATTTATAGTTACGAAGTAAAAGAACTTATGGGAGATGCATACTTGCAAAACTTCACTTACAAAAAAGAAGCAATAAAGCGTGAATATCTAGAGCCTGTTTTCACAGAAAAGAAAACAAAGAAGAGAAATGATGAAAATAAAAGGATAAGGCGAGAGAATAAGGTTGAAGCTAAAATTAAGGCTGAGAGGATTGTTGCAGAAAAAAGCGAATACAAGAAGAAGATAGATGACATGTATAAGAAAATTCGGAGAAATAAATAATAATTTTTATTGTACAACATATGCGAAATATATTACTTTCTCTTGACCTGTAAGGTGATAATTTTGTGATGAACTAAATTTCTGTGCAATGTTTTAGTAGCTAAATTGCAAAAGGCAATAAGTTATAAGCAAAAACAGGTTGGCCATAATTTTAGACCCTGTAAAGATTGTCATTTATTTTGTAACTTAGTTTAGGCTCGTGTGATTGTAGCCCAAAAGATTCTCGAAGGCCCATACTCAATTTTTCCCTATAAGTAAATAAATCAACAATTGTAGGTCTAAACACTCAGAAATGTTTGATAAGAGTTTAACACCCCGGTATAGCAATTTTTGTTATCAACATCAACAACAACAACTGCAGTCATTTGCTAGTGTTAACTTTTTTTTCTCGTATAAAGACTATTGATATTCAGAGAGAATTTCATAATCATCACGAATGTTAAAGCATAATTCTGTAATTGGTAATTGAAATACCCTAGAGGCCATTTCTAGATCACGAAAGGCAAATTGAGGAAGGATTAGCTGAAGAGGATATCATTTTGAGGCAAATGGGAAGCTATGTGGAGATTAAGCAAGTGGAAGCATTAAATTTGCGCAACATAAACATTTGACGCCATTAACGTATTATAAACATACTGGTACAGAGGGGATATGACTAAAATATATCATAATTCTTGAACTTATTAAATAAGTTACGACAAAACATTATTGATACCTACAAAATTTAGGTCAGTGCAATCCTAAAATAAATTTAATTAAAAAAGGGCAAGAATTTGTAGAACTTGTAAAATGCATTACATTTGATGAAATTGGTGCCGTAGCCGAAAGGTAAGCTCCTTGGTGTTGAGAAAAGTCCTTGCGGGTTCGAAACCGGTATTGGTCGATTCGATGATAGTAGCCTAAGATCTAGGTTTAGACCCCCTGGTTAGGCAATCTGCATTTATTGCAGTTGAAAATATAAGCCCTTTCCTAAAAATATAGGGAACGATCTGTTAGTAGCGATAGTTATGATGTGTGACAGCCCTTCGGTTCAACCCGAGAAGAATAATCCAAGCCACCTAGTGGTATGATTCGGCTGTAGCTGACGTGAAGAGTTTATGTGTGGTAGAAGTGTAAGTTTATGTAGTAATGAGGTGTGTAGTTATGAAAATTTGATGTCATGGACATACATAAATAAAATCTTCTAAGATTTTTTTTTTTTTTTGATGAAATTTTCTAGTTAAGTTGCTTCTCAATCAATTCAATAAATCAAATCCGATAATTATATCTCAAGAGCTAGTTTGATATCCTCGGCATGTCATTTTTCAATAAAAAAAAATTCCAATTTTGCAGGCAAAAAATATCAAGAAAATTCTCCGTGCTGTCTTTGGGATGTGAGAGAATGGCAGCTTGAGTAAAGAATTTTTGATGGCAATTAACTACTGATACCCAGATATTATTTAAAGGACACATATAAAAGCTAAAAGTGAGGATCGTTTTGGAATGCAAGGCTAACAAAATAATAGTGGTTATGAGTTGCCTTGTCCTTCCAAATGCCACAAATATGCCTTGTAATTGACAAATAATATAGTTTTACACCTTTACAGTATGATAGACGGTTAAGTGTTTTCCTCTAAATAAACATAGATGATAGTTTATTGGCTAGTTGGTGATTGATTGCAGAGGTGCGTAGAATTGGGTGCTTGGGATCATACTACTATTTAAAACCGATAGATTAAAAGACTTACTCCCTTCTTTTTCATCTTCTTTATCGATTATGATGCTTTTGCCAACATTTGGTTTCTCAATTTTTGTCCAATCACGATTCATTACTAGCTTTGCGCCTGGCAATGGGTTGGGATTGCTTTCCAACTTCAATTTTTGAATGGCTTGGTAATCGCGACGTATCTGTGTATAAGGGACTTGCTTGTAATATGGATTGTTTGAATAAATAACTTCGAAAAGTGGCAAATGGGTGAGCTTTCTCCCTATCCTGGTTCCTCTTTTGGGTTCTTTCATTATGGTTTTTAGATTTTTGATTCTAATTTTGGGACTTTTGAAGCCCTGAAGAGGTACTCCCGTGTACAAACTATTTTTACGCTGGGATAATGTATCCGTATTTTTAGGATTGTAATAGTTTAAACGGTTTTTTTCAGAACTGGGCTGCTTTTGTAACGTTTCTTCAGGCAGTGACATTTTTTGATCATTTGTCATCGACAACCGCTTGCCATTGTCGTTACTTTTATATTCTTTGCTTTTTGACACTTGATCGTTGATTTGTTGTATACCTTCGCGCATGTGGCCTTTTAGCAAGCTAATAGCATTTGTCATAAGCGGTATCACAATAGCTTTTAAATCAAACAGCCATGCGCAAACGCCAACTAAGAAAAGAAGGAACAATATTTTCACATGTAAAGGAATAGACATATTAACAGTGTTTAACAACAAATATATAAATAGGAAATAAAATGCAATTTATGCAAGATCTTTCTATCTCACATGATTAACAAAATGAATGTTGACGTCTAATTACAAGTTGTAAGTATTTGCGAAATACATCAAAAATAACTTTTAATAATGACTGTTACTTAGTGATATTTCAAATGTATAGATAAATAAAGTCAATGACCTCATTCG
Organism: Halesus radiatus; assembly: GCA_022606495.2. Taxonomy (NCBI): domain Eukaryota; kingdom Metazoa; phylum Arthropoda; class Insecta; order Trichoptera; family Limnephilidae; genus Halesus; species Halesus radiatus. The sequence continues at coordinate 34,820 of JAHDVE020001266.1, forward strand.
GAAGGAGTTACAATCTTTTTTCGATACATCAGGTGGAGAAAATTTTGAAAAGCAAAACCATCAATATGTTCAGTTTCACGATTGCACAAAAAGCGAAAATATGACCGGCTCGCAAACGAATTGGGGTTGTTACTCAAAAAAAATAAAGAGCATATATATAAACCTAGATTGGTTTGGTGACCATTCCTACCAAAAGTCAAATCCAAGATTTAGGTCTTACGCCTACTATAGAGACAAACATACAGTCTGTTGTAATGAGAAAGACACTTAAAGCTTTCGCTGTAAATTACAGAAGAAGTGTTAAACACTGGTCTGACAGAGAAGTAGCTATCGAAAAAGCAGTAAAAGGGTTGTGTATGTATGCACCTATCGGGAAGCAGTTTTGTCATTGAACCTAAATTTGCCAAAATCTAAGCCATAATAAATTCTTTTAATATTGCTGATAAGGATATACAGTATTGTAAGCATTATATCGTAATTTAAATTGTTTTCGGCAAAGGGTCGTATGTTATTACACGGGATGATATTGTGACCAAATACCACTTAAAATATAATAGTTAACTAGAAGCAGCACCCACTATCGAGGCATACATCCAATCCGTCTACTGAAGAAAACTCTTGAGACCATCTCCTTGGGCACCGCAGGGGCTTTGAAAATAGATTATAGAGTAATAGATTGTCCAGCAAGCAATTAATAGGATAAGAGAGGCCTGTCTTTTAAGTGAGTTGCTGTAGAACAAGAGATGATAATATGAAATATAACCCATCAAAAAGCATAAGTATTCGGCAAAGGTTGTTATAAATCTTATAAATTCTAAACACATATCATGAGCCCCGATATACATAGAGTATATTGTACTGAAAAAAACCCTAGGCCATAAAATTGTATTAGATATGTAATATCGAGGATTGGGTTGACACGAAGCGTTTGTCTAGTGGCTGTTAAAAGATCATTTATCTCCGAATTAACATAGGTACAGTTACGCTATAGGAAGCTAAGGTAATCAGAGCGTATAAGTAAAAATATGCATTAAAAGTAAGTGCTGTCCAACTTATTGAGAAGAACAGAGAGTATCTAAATTATACGCTTATAACACGGAGAAACGGTTAAGTTTTTTTTCACAAATAATTACCAACTATTCATCGTCATATTATACATCTATGCTGCAGATTTTTAAAAAGGAAAACGCAGTGTTAATTAATTTAACTCATTAATGATTCACATTCTCATACACTTTATTTAATGCTTCCGCACGACTTAGTTTAAATGGCCTATTATAAGTTAAGGGCTTGCGACAAGGGTGTAGTTTTTTTGTTTTCGATCTAAGTTAATAGATAAATTTAGTAAAATTTTGATCTCTTTACTCTCCTTCTTTGTCCGATTGGCATTGGAATCTTTTTTTAGCTCGCCTCCGCCTTCACCCAACGCGTTTGAAATCTCAATAACATTAGTGATATCTACATCAAAATCAAAAGGCAGTTCATTACTTCCGTCAAATCTATTTGTATCTGCTAATGTAGCATTTGAATTATTCGATTCATTGTTGCTATTAATAGATTTTTTATTATCTTCGGCCAGATTTTGATTTGCTACAGAGTCATTGCCCGGGGGTAAATCATTTGCATTCCATCCATTCCCGTCGTGATACGATAAAGATTGATCGTTTATCTTAATTCCGTTTTCGAGTTCCAAATTCTCATTTGCAAAGTTGTCAGTTTCATTGCTGAACAAAATCTGCGGAGTCGTTGAAAAAAAAGCAGGTGCAAAAGAAGTCCGCCCGCTGTCACCAGTGATTACTTGCTGCCCCGTATGGTTTTTTTTAGCGGTGGATATTTGAGCAATGTAATGCGTGCTGCCAGTTTTATTCACTGAATAAGGTACTGTAGTATGCAAAATCAATGGCATGTCTTGCACTTTGTTCAGTATAGCCGTCAATTCATCCTTTTTCGCCATTTCTGCCTCATTTATATTCTCATTTGAGCCTAAATTTTCTATTGCCTCTGTGTTAGTTTTTTCATTTAGTTGTTCAGAAAATATGTTTTTAGCATTTTCCCCGTCTATTCTACCATCAAGAATATTTTTATTATCGCGTAAGCTTTCAATTCCCGCTTTAGCACCTGAAATCCCTAAATCCAGTAATTTACCACCATTTCCGGCAAGCTTATCAGCCACACTCCCTGCAATTTTGCCGGAAGAGCCGAGCATATTAGCAGCACCGTCTCCCAGGCCATCAACTATTTTGTTAAAAAATCCTGATGGTTCCCTGTGGTTTTTAGGCTCACCGTTAACATCATCAAGCCGCTGCATTGGATTTCTACTTTGTAACGATTTTCTGAAATGCTTATGTCTTCTAGAATTGATTGGTTGCGTTTTGATTGGACTGCGGGGCTCAGATAACCGAATTTCTAGTTCTCCTCGAGGTTTGGTTCTTTGTTTAGTATCTTTTCTTTCTTGTTCATTCTTTTCTGGATTAAAAATACCGCTATCCCGATTTTCTTCATTATATTTGGCAACTTCATCCAATTCTTCCGCATAATATGGCTTTCTTTTCTTCCATCTTCTATGACTTTTATGCCATCTCCTCCTCGTCCTATTTGTTTTACCTTGACTATCTTGTCCCTTGTATGTTGTAAAGTTATATGGATAATTATTAGTACTTAGATCATATTTATGCGCAAAGCGTTTTCTATGCTTTGTAGATTGCTTATTGTATTCTTTGCTCTTATTTGATTTACTAAATCCTTCGGTTATCATTGGTGTGCTCGGTGTGGTGGACAGTTGTTTACTAAGGCCATTAATAATTTTATTCCTAAGTGAACCATTAGCGAATTTAAGCATAAACATTTCCAAAGCAGCTAACCATTCTTTGCCCCCTAACATAAAAACTATAAAAGATACTACCATGCATATTATTATTTTGTAAATAATTGGAATGGCCATTTGCAAAAATCACGCTTAAGTATTTATACCTTGATTATTATTTATCAGTTTGTCGAAGATAAGAAAAAAACATGAAATGAGGAAAACCTACAAACAAGCTTGCTTGTAAAGAACAAGGTTCCACTATTTTGACAAGCATATCAAATAAATATTGTTAGCTTGTATGTCAGAAAATGTTCAGAATACGTGTATCAAGGCCCATCGTAAAATACCCAAAGAGCCGCTTATCGCTGATGCAGAAAAAATTCTTTTTATAGAATAGATACAAATGATTAACTGTATTTAACTAAAATATTGTTCAAGTAACGTAAATAAAAAATTTGGATTATTACAATTGCAAAGCAGAAGCATATTCGATTCAGGAATAAATGATAATAGATGGTATTAATGTTTATTTGGTCTTTGAAGGATAAAAGTTTAGGAATAAGCGACCAAGTTGCGCTTAAAAACATTAAATCTTAAAAGGAGTTTAAAGTACCTGGAATATGCATTACAACAATTCCCTTACTCAATAGTGTTGATGGTACACTTACGGAAAAATCAAGGTTTTTTCTATTCTAGTTCAAGATAAAACTTGTACAAGGTCTTTGCTTGATTTATTAATACCGCCACCTGCCACTTTTTATTTGTGTTCTTAAGAATAAAAACACCGAGTTTTTACTAATGGGGCTTGCACCGATCAACATCTGCTGCACGTTTGAAGCGCTTGCGTGTTCATTTTACGAAACCAAGTAGAAAAAAATTAATTCTTGCAATTTAGCATCATAGGGGAAACGCTGCTCTAAATCACCCCTCCCCTCAAACCATGATAACACACTGATTAGTGTTAAAAGAGATACATGTACACTCAGATGAAAAACTGCTTCATAAGTTCCTAGGTAAAAAACTAGCCTCAAGACCATATACCAAGGCCTATAAACTCATCCGGAATACTCCTATCATATGCGGAGGTGCTTGGATAACTGGTCATTAATCCCAGAAAGGTCTATTTACGCATTGAGGCCTCTCAATTCAGCCGAGACCTTCCTAAAATATCAAAAATCATCGCCTTCCAAACGAAGCATTATGGGATACCTCGGCTTACAAAAGTTTTTTTTGCCATAAATTATTATTCTTTCACCGTCAAATCATCTATTGAAACTAGGTGTTGCAACCCACATTGAGGCATACATCCAGAACCTCCCCATTAGAAAAGCTTTTGAGTTAGTCTCCTTGGATTACAGGTGAAGCTTATATGATGATTGCATAGGAGAAGATGAAGTGTGTAGGAGTATTGATATGCTATGCGAATCACAAGGTGTTTGCAAAGCCGAAACTGGTAATAAGCAGATACTAACAATCAACCCCATTTATAAACCTTTCACCGTCAATCCTTTTAACGTCCCTTTCGCTGCATTCATTTTTTCTTGATTCGGTCTTGAAAAAACAAGAGTTATGCCGGGCAAGCAAAATTATTGGAATTTAAACCTTTAATATTGTGTTGCAATGCTAAGCAGCAAAATTGAAAACGCTGAGACAATGATTTTGTTATCGGACATCAGAAAAAATGATTTGCGACAATACCCAGTGACAATGCTCGCATAAAGTGAAGTGCATAATCTAAGTAGGCGTGGTTGTGAGAGCATTTAATAGAAGAACGTATAAACATTACATTTATCTCCTAAAAATATTCTATTGAGTATGTATCATTTTCCAATCAAGTTTTATTTTGTTGATCTGTTTAATGGATAGAATTTTGTGTATAACTATTAACAATTGAAATATATATATTACAGACATATGTGAGGTTGTACATTTACCTTTGACTGTTGTATACTCTTCCATTAACACGCAGCTCTCTTCCGCGCCACTTTAGCCTGAAATGGCAAGAAAATTTCAATTCCTTTTGTTTCGAAAAATTACTACAAACTTCTTAAAAATAAACATTTGCATTACTGAAAGTAAATAAGTACTCTTCATATCACGCTGATGAGCTTTTTAATTTTATTTAATTATACCAAAATCAATAATTATTTTGCGCTGCCATTTAAGCATCATTTAATGAAAATAATGCCGCTAATCATTTACTTTTATGATAAAATGCAGCATCGGTTGACAAATCAATGACTAAATCCATCAATTAAATTACAACTCAACCGGAACTAAATTTTTTCATCAAAAGAAATAAATTATTATTGTATTTAAATGTAAGGTCGTAAAGTTGTTTTATGTAAAAAAGTAAGCTTTGGCTTATTTGAATGGGGTTGACGTTCATTTGGCTAAATATACGATCTCGTCTATTAATACAAGCTACTATTGGTTTTAATTGCAAATTGATTTTGACAAATGCCATGGTTTTTTTGATTATATTATTTTTTTAAATTTAAAGAACCTCATTTAAAGGGAGCATTCCCGACCGGTGCTGCAAAAGCTTAAAACTTATAGTGCTAAAATAACAGAGACTTGTTTTTAATTTAAGGGAAAAATTATTTGAAATAAAGTGTAAAAAGACTCCCAAAGAAATTGCATTTAAGACTATCGCTAGTCAAACAAAGTTTTTTTTCAAATTAGCTTTATTAAGATATAGCGCATCTTTTTTTGTTCCTAAACCTTCCCGATTTTGTATCATAATCCGTTTCGCAGTTTTTATTTACCCTACTCTGCAATACACTTATATTATCGTAGATGTACTGTTCAATTGAAGTAAGCTTGCTGATATAATACTCACAGCCTCTCGAGGTTGTAAGTAATTTTTCAGCAGCAGCATAATTCTTGTTGTTGGTGCAAGTTAATATTAAAGCATCAACGGTGTTTTGTTTTTCCAGCAATCTTATCTTTGCTTCAACTATATGATCAGCCATCGTGTTCAATTCGACTCTAAATGAGTCGAAGTCAGTACTTTTACATTTCGTATGGTCAAGGTGGCTATTTTCCAGCTTTGCCTGGATAGTGTTTATTTTCTCCAATGCAGAATCAATAATCTTCTCAGCCTCGTCAAAACATATTTTTTTGCTAGGTGCGCTGTTTAGATGGTTTAAGTAGTTGGCATTATTTCTCGCACTATTATCTCCTTGATAATTTGATAATGATGCAAAAAGAATAAATGATGAAATTAAAATTGACATAAATTCATCATGTTTCTTACTTAAATAGTCTAGAAATGTCAAGCAAATTAACTAGAACATATTAGCTGTCAATTAAAAGTGAAAGTTTTTGATTTTATCAAGTTTAAAAGTGTTTGCAACTTTTTAGGGACAAATTAAACCCATTACATTTTATTTAACTATTTAAACGTCCAAAATTATATTTTTAATGTTTTTATTATTAGTCACAAGCGTACTAGGAAGTTCAAGCAACAAAAAATCACTAACATACAACAGCAGTATCAACCAACAAAATCCTCATTCGCCTGTTATTCCCGAGGGTGGAAATTACGCTTGGTGTTCGCAAGCCCCAGATAAACTGCTTAGTGATGCTAATTCATACCACTCGTTAATACTAAATATATTTAACGAGTTATCTAATCTCAAGTCTAGAAATAGAGTTGAAAGTAAAGCTGCAGAATTACTCGTCATTGAAGGATCACTAGATAATCTTATCAAAGACACAGGAGACCGATTAAGGAAATTAGAGAGTCACATCAAAACCAATCATAAAAAGAAAAAAAACAAGAATGGGGATGATGTTATAGATTTCCAATATATGCCTTGTCAAACCTTTTTATATGTGCTTGAGCTTGAAGCAATACAAAAAATTTTAAAATTCGATAATGCAAGAGCAATGCTTATGTTGACAGAAATTTATGAATTAAAAGCAACGGAAAATTATGGCTTGAATCTTTCTAAACAGGTTCAAAATTCAACTTAGAAGTATTAAATTTGGTAAAAGTTTTAGTTTTTTTAATTCTAATTACGTAATATTTTTATTAGATCAGGCTTTGTAGAAAGGATATTTAAAGTCAGATGCCAATTCAAGTCTCGTTTCTCTTTAATTTTTCATCAATAACTAGATTGCGAATAGGATTACAGTATGTATAACATACTTTCCGAAAAAGGATAGATGTTTCAATACTAAAATTATCCACTAACCTTTATGCACAGTAACACCATGCATGTTACACACAGCACAGATAATAAATCCGGATAAAAATTGGGTAAGGTGGACTTTACTGTTCACTTTTTTGGGCATACAATATATTTTTTTACCCTTATAATGCAAGTTATGAAAGACACCGAAGAAAGCTTCTTAAACTTTGTATACACATATCTGCAAGAAAAAGCAGAGCTCCTACGATGCACAAAATGCATATGAAGAGTCAAACAAACAAATTTTAAACACTTGGCCAAGTGTTGCAATGCAAAATGCCGAACTAGAGTTTATCTTTTTAGCAACAAGCTTGTTAAGAACTCAAATTTAGGCTTGGAAAAGGTTCTAAAGTTGCTTTATTATTTGTTTAATTATTACGAGCATAAAACAATAAATCAACTCCTCGGTGTTAGTAAAAAAACTATTAAAAGATACAAACAAGTGCTTTTGAAGCTCTTTAAAAAACACAAAAAGCAAGACAAAATAAAAATTGGGGGAGACAATATCATTGTCGAAATAGATGAAAGCCTATTTGGCAAGCGTAAGTATAATAAGGGTAGAATTGTCAAGGGTGTTTGGGTTTTGGGCATTGTTGAAAGAACTGAAAGAAGGAAGATTGCTTTGACAATTATCAAAAAAAGGGATAAAAAAACCCTCTCTAAAAAAATAAGGAAATATGTGTTTCCGTCCTCGAACATTATGACAGACAAGTGGGCCGGTAACAATGACTTAAAGTTTTTCTTTCCTCAACATGCAACTGAAATCATTCTTATAAATTATTGACCCATAAACCAAAACACACTCTCAAACGATAGAAAGTAATTGGTCTGTTCTCAAGCAGCATATTCCTAAAAGACATCGTAACTGGAAGCACATACGTTACTTTTTGCTTCTCTATATGTTCCGTAGGAATTGGGCAATGACTTCTACCTTAATCTTCTTAATGAACTTTAAATTCTTCTATTTGTGCTTCTCCTCTCTTTTCACTCTCGTTTTTCAATTTCATCTTATTTTAGGGGTTTAAAAAAAAATTGTATACCCTAAAAAGTGAACACTAAAGTTAAAACTGCCTAAAAATTTAAATTTTTTTTGTGACAAATTCTAAAAAAAAAAAAAAAAAAACTCGACTTTTATTAGCTTTTTTTGTGGCGGCAAACTCTCATCACTTCATCATTCCTAACTTCATGCACTCTAAACCTCCACATCATCCGCTAACACTATCCTGGGGGCCACCCCGACCATACCTTTGCAGGCTTCGGTTACTTGGGCCGGTAGTTCACGAGGGTGAACTAGCAGCAGTGACCTCACGACTCGCCACAAGGGCTAGCCGCCTTGGTACAACACACGCCATGAACTCTACAGTGTAGACTAGCGCGTGTGTGTGGTTGCCCGTGAGACAAACCACCCGCTCCCCAACAAGGAGCGGCCCTAGGATTTGGTCGTTAAACTGTTGTACAGCATTTGGGCTAATATATCTAGTTAGCTTAGCCCGCTCCGTGCTGTGGAAACTGCATGATATCATCATGTGGATGATATCGTCTTTCACCCTTTCCTTGCAGAAATAGCATACATTGCGCCATTCGCTTTCTAGTTTTTTTGCGAATATATAGTCGTTAGTAAACCTAAATGTGCTGGTGCGCAGTTGTACCAGTGCATTTACACCTATGTGGTTTAGATTAAGTTTGCATTCAAGTAGCCTCAGGAATTTGTTGCTTTTGATTCCCAGTTGATTAGCAAGTTGCGTTGCTTTAGATTTGTCGCTGGCGATTAGTGCGCGACGCCTTTTATTGCCTGTGGTGGTGATTACCACTTCCCTCGTGTCATCCTTATCGATACCCATGGTTTTAAGCCATCGGACTGTTTGTTTGAGCCAAGTTCCGCGACTAGCTTTGTGCTGTTTGTATGACGTAAATAGCTCGCCAATAAGATCGCGGGAATTTCCCCATTTCTTGTAACTTCTAGCTCTTGCAATAGAGCTTTTTATGTATAGATTGTCAATATCTAGTTCCTCATACGCCCTGGCTCTGCAGAAGGATGGTTTTTTTACGATGCACTTGATAGCATTGTCAATTATTCTCTTCAGTGGAGTCATGCGCTTCTCGCTCATTCCAAGAATTTCGCCACCAAAGATTATTTTTGGTATTAGGATGTTGTTGATTAGCAGTCTCCGGTATTCCAGGGGTACTCTGGTGTTGTTTAGAGCAGTATACATCATTGCTAATGCTTTTTTTCCGGCAGCAGTGCGGTGTTTGGACATTAGGTGGAAGTCTAGTTCCTTATTTAGTTCGGTTCCAAGGTAGACATATCTGCTGACGTTTGGGATTGTTTTACCATCGAGTTGCAATGGCTCCATCTCTGGGCAGTATTGGTCGGGGTATATTTCCATAATACCTGATTTAGACGCATTGATTTCCATCATATTTTCGCTCATCCAGTTTTGGATCATTAGTAGCTTGCACTGCAGGTCTAACCTATTTTCGGCGAGTATTACTGTGTCATCTGCGAACATTAGACCCTTGATACCTTCTTCCAGACCTTCAATCTGGATTGGAGTGATGTGCTCGAGCACGGAGTTATAGAAGATATTGAATAACATGGGTGAGGTGGGGCACCCTTGTCGAACCCCCCTCTTGTATTTTATTGTCCTACCAAGACTATTGTTTACTCTCACTTTGAGATTAGTGTTTGCATACATAAGCTGTATGAAGTTTATGAATGTTTTTCCCAGCCCAGCCTGTTCTAGGCGTTCTAGTAGGATGACAAATTCTAAAGCGAATGAAAAGGGATTAAAAAATAGTCCGGTTAAGGTTATATGTAGGGGGTTCAAAAAAAATTTATATTCTGTATCTAGTCTAACGCATTAGGAACTTTGCATCCCAAGGGGTAACAAAGAGTAGTAAATTTGCACTCAAAAGTGTTTTTTTTGCGTCTTTTGAATATTGATTGATGATTTCATCAAATATAATAGTTTGGGCTTTAAATTACCCTTTAACTTTTCTTAAATATGTCGGGTCCACAGACTGTTCTCTTCAATGTTAGTTCCTCATCTTCCAGCTTGCAAGGTAAAGTATTTCAAGCGTCGGCTTATGACTCAAGTCCTAACATTTATCTCGACCTCTTTGTCAAAATAATTCCATCGTAGATATCTTTAATGAGTCGTATTATACCAACTCATCGCGCGCAGTATAATCAAGTTTTCTACTTATGCCTGAATTGCAAACACTTGATCTATAATGCGTTAGTATATTTTATGCTAAGATTTCAAACCACAAGTGTCTCCCGGCTCGTTGCAGCATCTCACATCTTCTCTATTGACTCTTCTATCAAACTTCCTCTGTCTAACCAATTCTCGATGCTCCTTCTGTGTTCCAAGGATATGGTCTTAAGTTTTTTTCTCCGTACAAGAGATTGTATGCATGCTTCGATGGTAGGTGTCACACCTAACTCTTTAATTTAGCTTATGTGGTATGAATTGCTAAAAACTTTATTTTATTTATAAAATAAATATAACAAGGTGAAAACTACTGGGAACTCTTTAAAACCCTCATCACACCCGAATGCGATGGTAAATAAAATGGAAAATCATTCACATAAGTTTAGATAAAAAACCAGACCAAAACAACCTGAAGCGCCTATAAATACATCTGGATTTCTCCCATCGTACACGTTAGTGCTTGGATAACCGGTGGAATAAGTCGCAAAAAAGCTGGTATATAAAAAATCAATGCACCTATAAAAACATGTCAATTACTTGATTTTTTATTAAGCAAATATCTTCTTAAACTTGTTATGAAACAAGTCATAAGTCATTTTAACAACTTTATCTCCACTCTGGTTCAGTTTTTCTAGTAAACAATCCACAACATAGCAAGAGGCCCAAAGCGTTTTAATTCCTATACCATTATTTTTTCGTATCAGCTCTACTCTTCCGTGTTCAAAAAAGTCAACAATATAGCTATTCTTCACTTTGCAATCAAACTTAGGGAAAATACAAAGGTCAAAAAGGAAATCGGATGAATTATTTTGCATTCTTGTTAACTTCGAATTGTAGAGTAAAGTTAATGAATCATAGTACATAGAATTTATATACTTGATGAAGTCATATTCTTTCAATTCGGACAATGCATATTTTATATCAACTGTTGGTATTATTTCAAAAAAGTGAGCAATATAGAAAATCAATGTCTTAGGTTCTGAAATTCTGCATCCGTTAGCAATAAGGTACTGTATGAAAATTATAAATGAAAGTGTTTGGGGATCTTGTTCCTTGCTGGTGATTAGTATGTCAGCAAGGTGGGTTAGGCTAACGTCATTTTCTATCTTGAATTCGTGATCGATTGGATAGTCTCTACCGCCCAAAGCATATAATAGCTGCCTTTTACCATTCAAGCTGTGTACAAAATCAACTCTTCGCTGTATTTCTTGCTCTCTTGTAACAACCACATTTTCTCGAATGATACAATGCTTAGTAAGAATTTCTTTTTGTATATCAAAAATAAGATATCTGAAGTGTAAATTACTAAATGCATCAAATAAGCTCAAATCGTAATTTGTCATCTCTTCATTGCTATCCTTGTGACAAGAAAGACAGCGAGTATATTCGCATCTGTCAAATTTGTTCAAAAAATCACTAAGTGCATCCTTTGTACGCGTACTGTTGACGTAGCTTGTTTTAACACATACTCCCTGGCCTGGCTCGTCTTTGCAAATTTTGTTGCCATAAACAACACATGGCTTAATCTTTAACAGCTCATTCTTATCGCCATAGTTGATCTCAAAAAGAGAGTCTTGCAAAATACTATTTCTCATTGCGTCATTGCCAATCAAAAGACTGTTGCACATTAACTCGCTATTAACACGCATGTTACTCACCTCACTCATTATTAAGCTTCTAGCCTTGATTTTGTTCATTCCAAAAAATACAACATTTCCCATCAGATCAAATCCTCGTCTTCCCGCTCTCCCGGCCATTTGCTTATAGTCGACAACACTAAGCTTGTAATCCCCAGCAAAAACAACAGTCTTGCAAGGCATATTGATGCCAAGACTCAAAGTTTCCGTGCTAAACACACAAGCGAGATGTTTCGCTCTAAAAAGTGTTTCGACAGCAAGCCTCGTTTTTTTGTTTTTACCATTGTGATGAACACCAACGCCCCTGTAAAACATATTTTCTGTCACTTTGTACACATCTGACAACTCATAGTCGCTTTTTCTGTATAATGAATTGAAAAGGCAGAATTTAGGGTCAACTTTGTAATTGACAATATCCTTTATGTTTTCCTCCTCGTATAGTGTATCTTCTATCCACTCATCTTTTCTTAGTATTTCCTTGGGTCTTTTATATTCCTTGGCCTTTTTAACAATCTTTGCCTCTCTCCTTTCCATTTCTTCCAAATCCTTACAAACCTTTTCTGCAAGTTGATCGCAAATACTCCTGTCCGTGTTAAAAATTATACATGGCAACAAATCACGTTTTTTTAGCAACAATACAAGGTCAGTGATATTTTCAAGCATATAATCAAGGTCAAATGAGCTGGTATCAAAAACTGATGGAGGTTCTTTAAAGCTGCTTGTCTCTTGTATATTGTTTATGGAAACAGGACTTCTAGTAAACTGCGAGCATATTTCTAAACTAGCACATTCATCTGCTAAAATAGGCTCACCGCCATCTTTACCTTTGCAACCTTCCCTAAACATTTTCATCATCGTATCAGCACATTCAAAAGCTTTATTACTGTCAAAAACGAGTTTGCTGTAAAACTCGGAAAGATGCTCTTCTGTAATTATTTTTTCATTGTAAAACTCTGTAATTTTTCTAAACATGTATATTTGATAGTCTTTTACATCCTTTTTAGTGATGACGTTGCTTTTAAAAAATGCTTGTGGTCTAAGAGCCTTTGTTATTCGTTTGTCGCCAGTTACTTCATACAAAGCATAGAAGATGTCGAGAAGTTGGTCAGGCAAGAGTGTCAACTCAACACTAAAGCTATTTTCGATTAGTGACTCGACACTGTAACCGAATAATGGGTTGATTGCTGTGATAGTTGGCTCGGTTTTCTTAACAGCCTGTTCTTTAGTTTCTACTTCTATGGCTTTACTTATTTCAGGCACATCTAAACTTGCATGATCAGTAAAAAGGGTAGGAGGTTTATATTCCATGCAATGTTCCTCAGAACTGCAGCTTTCGGATTTTGCTTCATCTTCAGCTTCTGCCTTGTGGTATACATAATTTCTAATCTCGCAATATCTCTCCTTGTACTCAACCAATTCACAGTCGCGGCCTTTTCTCTTTTCTATGCTCTTAAGCCAACTAAAAAAAGTGCTTAAATTACCCAGTGTCGCGCTAAGTAAAAGAAGAGGACATGGAGACATATGGACGATTCTTTGTATTTGCGTGCCCATTTCTTTTGTGCAAATCTTATGTACCTCGTCAATGATGATATACTTAATATTGCTTAGTTTGAAATTGTTTTTCTTGATGTTATTAATTAGTGTACTATCATTTACCCCAAGTCTTTCTAGCATCCCAGATACCAAATCAAGATTACGCTCATCTTCATTGTCAATACTCACTTTAGGTTTTTTTGTCTTCAAAAGGGTGCTTAGCAAAGTCTCCAGCATAAGTGGTGTCAAAATCAATACTTGTGACTTCCAAGGATCAACTTGATAATCTTTCATAAGTATACCTTGTAAGGACCTACTATGTTTGTATGTTTTTGTACTAAATCTTGCATAGATATCTGCCATTACTTGGTTAACCAGTGCCTTAGTAGGCAAACAAAATATGACAACATCTGTTTCAGCGCCTTTCAATACCTTCTCTATGGCATAGTAGCATATAAATGTTTTTCCCGAACTTGTTGGTGCGCATATGATACTACTTTTGTTTTGATCAACAGCATCAAGCAACTTAATTTGCCAACCATCAGGAGTAAAATTGACACGAGGGTCGGGTCTACTCTCCGTGCTTCTTTCGAGATAATGACCTGCATATTTGAGTTGGAAATATAGATCCCTGTCTCTTACTTTGTAAGGCATCTTTTCCTTTACCTCAGGAGCACTTCCGCATATTTTTTCGTTGTTTACAACACAGTTTTCTTTAGCATCAGTTTTCTCTACTTTCTTTTCCCGAGTCTTATTGTTCTTATGCTTTCCACCTTTTGCTTGTTCATTTTTACTCATTGCTTCTACTTTTTTATTAATACTAATCTTGTATTTAAGCTCATTTACTGTATTTTCAAAACCTACCTCACTTAATTTATCCATTGCATATTCTCTTTCCTTCTCCGTGCCATTATGTATGACAGATAGGCATGTTCTATAAACATCTAGCAGAATGCTCTCGTCGACCTCCTTCTTTCTATTTTCCAAAATCCATCTATTGTAGTAAAACTCAAGTGCCAGCAGCTGTATTCTGTCAGTGACAAAGGGATTATACCTTTTTGTTATTATCTGCAGCTTTACGTCGTCGTCCCCGTCTTTATACTTTATAAAGAGCTTACGCAAATACTCGGTATCTTTTTTTAGTTTTTCTGCATCTAACCTTTTTTTATTCTCTTCAATCATTTTTAGCTGCTTAGGCTTCAGTGTCACATCCATACTGAATGTCTGTGGTGCTATCTGCAAGCTTTCGGCCGAAGTCTTGATATGCTGCACATAGTACTGCTTCCTCCGGGCATCATCACTTTCCGATATTTTTGTTATAAGATCCAGTTCAGAAGATATTGAGATTGGTGCTGGATTGATATGGAAGGAATTAAGGTTATTGAAATATGTAAAAGGTGTCGTGTTCGTGTCAATAATACCACTTAATTCTCTTGGCTCCTTTTCTATGTCAAAACATATATTGCAGTCCTTCTGATTGTTTCTTATGATTTCTTCGTTAAGCTTGGAGATAGGTAATTCGTATTTTTCATGCGTTTGTACGTCTTGCACAAAGTATTTATTTACTCCATTATTTATGCTCTCAAATGGAGGCGTATATAAGTGATTCGTATTGTTGCTTACAATAGGCTCCTTTTCCAAACATGCAGTTTGGCAAATAATGCATTTTGTAACAGGATAGTTTATCTCGTATACAAAGCAGTAAAAATCGGGGAGGTTGAAACTATAGCTATAAAAACTACCAACATATACGCATAAACTATGAAATGCAAGGACAACTGCTTCATTGTCACTTAAAACAAGTGCTATTCTATTTGCAGAAACGAAGTCTGAAATGTTGGGAATGTGTAGAGCATTATTATTCTCTGTGCTAAAAATGACAATCTTGTCAAAATTGATTCTCAAGTTTGTAAGAATGAAATTACTGTTCTGTGGCAAGCTTTCGTAATGGACTAGGAGCAGTCCTTGATTAGCAAATACATTCGTGTTAATAAATTTTGGAAACATAATTAAGGGTGTAAAAAAATATATTTAAGGTGAATAAATGTTTGAAACAAAATTTTAGATTTTGTGTATACAAACAGTATAAAAAAGGTCTTACACGTCTTTGCATTAAGTTACTGCAAAGAAATTTGAAGGGGGAATATTTAAAAACCTAAAAAACATTAATGATAGTTTCAACTGGACTATACTCAACAGTAAAACATTCAAACGAAAAGCTATTTATTTATTGTACATCTGGGTTGTCTAAATACGGCTATATATTATCAATTGCAAAATTCCTTGCATATATAATCTTGCTTTATAAAATGTAAGGTCATCGCTATGAAAATTAATTTATGAGGTATAATTATCAACTGTTTTACAATTTGTCACAAGCAATCGCTCCAAGGCCAGCACTGACATCATTGACTGGTGTCAACCTCTCTTTCTCTACTAGGCTTTTCTCATCTAATTCTAAACCTCCTCTTCGAGCTTCCATAGAGAGGCTTTCTAAAGTCATCTTAAGCACTCTAGACTGAATGTATGCTTCGACTTGGTTGTCGATTCCAATTTCTTTTCTATACTGTTTATAATAGTTTGTAATATCCCATCCCAAGTCATCACGTATGGTATTATGCGTGATTTATATCCATGTAGGGAACCACAATGATTTGCAAGCAAGTCATATTTATGCTTTGTTTCTACCTCTACTGTACGAAGGTTGTCAAAGCTTATGATTTTCACTTCGGGAATTAGAATCTCCTTCTTCTCCTTATCTAAGATGTATATATCCGGCTTGTTGTACTTAACTTTGATACTTGTTGATATACGGGTGTCGGCTCTCATCTCTACGCGTTTGTTTAATACGCATTCTTGTAGAGAGTGGTTTCGTATCTTTTTCGACTTTGCTAAGCCGTAGTTCAAGTACAGCTGTAGATGCATACATCTAAGAGCTTCGTTGTGTCTTCTCATGTAATTATGCAAAAGTCATCGCTATAAATATCATTTGTGTAATATATGTGCATTATTAAAGCTAATAAGCGATGACAAAACGTAGACCCTTATACAATCTTTAAACCTCAGGAAACCTTAAAAGTTATGTCCTACATATTATTTAGGCACAATTTGCTAAGGTGATTGAATGGTGACTGCAAATATACACCTAAGAAGAAGCAGTAAAGCTTTTGGAGCTGAAACACGAGGATGAATTTCTAGAGGAAACTAAGGGGTTAAGATAAGTTGCATCAATAATTAGATTTGGGTGTCAAATAGTTTAGATATCTGTTATTTATTAGTATCTATTCTTTCTATGCAGAGAATCCACATAAATTTCGTCCTTAATTTTCTCATCACCGCAAAATACTTTGAGTTCCCCCTTTACAATAATCTTCTCTCTTCTAATTCTTTCAGGCCTAACATCAATTTTTTCTTTACTTTCTTTGAATGTGTTATACTCCTTAACAATCTCAATAGTCTCAGAGTTATCAACAAAGTCAATCATGGACTTCATCCTCTCCTTTACAACCATCTTCTCGATGTACAGCGCATTGTAAATTTGATACTTCTGTCTAACTATATTGTTTAGCATATTCAAAGCATTTTGGTAATCCAAGTCAATTATTTGTCTCGCCTTGTTTACATCCATATTAAACTCTTTTAGATCTTCGCGGTACATTTGTATATTCTCAATTACCATAGAATTAGTTTTGTCTAAGTCCATTTTCATTTTATCAAGCTCTACCTTAATCAAGTCGCAGCCTCGGCTAAAGTCAACCAATTCATGCTTCCTATCATGCGACTGTGGACATTCATCATTCTTGTTACAATCCTTACAAAAGCTTTTATTGCATGCCTTGCAATACAGCTCAAGCTTTTCTTCGTAATGGACAGTGCATAAAGCAACCGTGCTGTCCTTTTTATGATCGTAGTAGTATCTTTTGTGTCTTTGAGTAAATTCATTGTCATGTATACTTCTGTCACAGAACTTACAAAATGATGCCCGCTCAGCCAGACAGAACATGATACTTGTATGTTGCTGGCACATCTCACACAAGTACTTCTCCTTCTGGTCAAGCATGTGATCATAGTCAAACTCAATCTCGGACAATGGATTTATTCTGCTGGGGTCTTTGATAATGTAATACATTGATGAGAGGTTTAAGTCAATGTGTGTAAGGTCTTCTATTGGTTTTGGACTGTTAAGTCGAGGAAACGGCGAGTCTCTCCCGATTGCAGTTTGTTTGTCATTTGCATATGTACTTTTTGTCTCACTTGCATAACTGTAACCCTCAGAAGCATCTCTTACTTTAGTCCTTGTGGTAGACTTCTGGGTTTGTCTATCACTTGTAAACGTACTCTTTGCATCACTTGCATAAGTATAACTCTCGGATGCATCTTTTTGTACTTCTTTACTATGATAACTCATTTGCTGCTGTGCCTTATAGCTTTTACCATCATCTATGTTTACATCCTTAAACGGGCTCTGACATTTACCTCGTTCTTCAATATACTTCGACTTATTAGTATCGAGTTGCGTTGTTCGTAAACTTTTATCATCATCCTTTTGCACAATAAAACTATCGAAGTCATCTGGTGGCTGGAACATAGTGGCGTACTTTCTGCCTACAAATAGACTTTTACCAATTGCAACTTCGCAATAGTACACCTTGTGTCTTAACTTTTCATTGTCAAAGGGAACACTGTAAAGAGGAATTTCGATATTGTCACTAAAATTCAGGTCTGAAAGAAAGGCGAAAATAGTTTTTGTATTTGCGTATTT
Organism: Halesus radiatus; assembly: GCA_022606495.2. Classification (NCBI taxonomy): domain Eukaryota; kingdom Metazoa; phylum Arthropoda; class Insecta; order Trichoptera; family Limnephilidae; genus Halesus; species Halesus radiatus. The sequence continues at coordinate 52,972 of JAHDVE020001266.1, forward strand.
TTTGGAAAAGTTGTTTTGTGGTAGCTTCTTCTCTGAGATTACTTTCAATGTAGTGCTACGTAGCAGAAGCTTCAGGTCATAATCAATCGAGGTCATTTTGAGGGTGTAAAAAGAAACAAATTATATCAATAATTAAAGATTAAACGAAATTGATAAGTAACATAAATGGACAAAGTATTATTAGCAGTTGAAGAAAATAGACGAATTAATTGAAGTAAAATAATGAAACAAAATTATGTCTTTGGTCTACTTGTGGCTAATTCCAATTTTTGCTATTGACAAATCATATAAAATTACTTCTGCAACTTATGCTGCATCCGTAGAATTCAAATCTTTTATTAACAGCTGTAAAGATGATACCAATTGCTTTATTGCGACAGACTAAAAGGTGTTGTTTTTTCTTTAATATTTTTATAACTAAAAATGATAAGAAAACACGGAAAGAATATTAATTAGCTCTAACTCTCTTTATTTTTATAAAGCGGGTGAAAGACCTATCATGTAAAAGGTAAGACAGGGCTGTTTGAGGAACTTGCCCCCTGAAATTACATTATGTCAGCCTGAGGGCTTTTAACAAATACATAAGATTTGTATTTTATTTATCTTTGAGGTATTCTACTCGTGCATATATCGACGGATGGGTACTTCTTAGTGAGTTGTACATTGCTGTTGGTTGCAGATAGTCCTTTGCATCAACACCAATGTTAAACAGGGTTTTAGCCAAGTTTTGACTGTATCCAAACTGTATCGTAAAAAGATCAGAATTAATTTCACTCATTTGTGATGTCACTTTGTTCATGCCAAGCAACCACTGCCTGATCAATATTCTATAAATAAATACAAGCATAACAAAAGCAGTAAAAAAACTAATCATAGGTGATGTATACTTGGGGGCTATCTTTGTATAAAGCAAGAGAATGACAGTACACTCCAGAGCTAAAACAAGAAAATATACAAAACTTTTCCTGAACAAGCTATGCTCGTCTACATGGCCTATTTCATGTAAGAAAATGGCATAAAGATCTTTTTTCGAAAAGTCATCCATATCTCCATAGATTTCCATTCTCTTAGCCGATCCGTAGCCTATCAAGGCGGCATTGATGTCTTTACCAGGTGTTCTTTCTTTGTAAACACTGTCTTGCAAGTCATACTTGTAAAGAACATCTCTTATATCATCTGGAAACTCATCGATCCCCATTTTGACCATTTTAGAGCTGTCAACAGTATCTTCCATTAGTATTTCTGGCAGCACTTTCAAAGCAAAAGCAACGTAGCAGGCGACAATAAACTTCTTTCCAAAATTTGTAACTATCAAGAAAGCCATAAATACAATAAATGGAAATAAAAAGAAATATGAAAGCACACTTGCAGATGCTAATAGTATCAAATAATAGTAGTCAAGCTCTTTCGACTTGATGATTGATATACCCAGTAGTGTGGCAGCGTATAGAAGTGCTATTGTACTTAAAAAATTAGTCTCTGATTTTTTGAGTGACCTAAAGTCTCTTTTAAGAAGTGACACTTGTCTTTCACTTAGTCGTAATAGCTTATCTTGCAAGTAATCGTTAAGAAAAAGACATGCTATTCCTGTCATGCAAATATTCTTGACCAGATCTGCAATGACTGTTCTGTATTTATTGTGTGTAGCGCCGAGTTGAGATTTTAGAAATTTGTATGGCTTCTTTGCAGCCAAATCTACTGCTGCAGAATCACTCGGAAGACCTAGATCGCCTTTTGATAAGTTCCTGTGATACTTGATAATTGAAAGGAGCTCGTATCCGATTATTAAGAGCATCGCGCTGAAAAAAAAGTAGAAGACATAATTTGTGTGCGTCTTCATGAGTTTTGTGTTTTGATTATGCAATATAAGATCTGTTTTAAGTTTGTTTTACAATCTAGCATGCAAAAAAACAAACAAAACACTATAATTGGTCACGAAGTATAGCGATAAATGTGAATTCTGGAGCAAAATTGTAAAAGACGTTCGAAATATTTGTTATGGCTCTTTGAGGATATGAAGCTATTTAACTAGAGCGCAGGTGAAGTCTTGACAAATTTAGGTCGAGCTATATTTCTTAAAGAAGCGATTAATCGGGTAAAATAAAATACACTTATAAGCACTTGACTAGCCATTACTATAAAATTTCTAAAATTATTAAGCGAATGAAAGCCAATATTTTAGAAATTAAAATGTGTCGTTTGCATACGATTCATAGACTCACTCCCGGAGAATCGAAATCGTGTCACCAGGGTGACAGGCTGGTATAATAGACTACTACACTACGAGAGATGTTTAAGTGAAAAGTATTATCTTTAAAATGTGCATAGAACTGCAATGACAGTAACCTTTTTTATCTGTAAGTCACTGTATAGCATATGATTTAGAGACCACATGACCCACTATACATCACTTTTGTCAAAGTAACCTAGTGCTTCATTTAATACGCTATATTTTTTAATACCAAATCAAACCTGTGTGGGTATATTATTGCATACCCTTCCATAAATCAGGTTTACTTACAAAGCTAATATGGAGAGATTATTTTTTTCCTAAAATAAACAGAGGAGATTATGATTGTATAATAGATAGCTTTTTTTGTCTTCTTTTGATTATTATATTTTGTTTGGCGATACAAAGATTATTTAGTAAAAAAACGGTGCTAATGATTAAAATCTAGGAAGTCTATCAAATTAAATGAAGAATGCAATAAGACACCCCTGTCAATAATACAATTATTCCTGCGGACTAAAGATAACACAGTTGGGTTGACAGGGATGCTTAATGTACAAACATAGAAATAGGAGAGAAGGATTTAAGATTCTATATTGATATCAGTAGCAGTCTTACGGTGATCGTATAGACAAATACGCGAAGACGCAAACATTTTCATCTTAAGAAAGGCATTAATTTTTATGTTAAAATGCTCTTCATACATTTTTGTTCTTTAAAATTTTAGGTTGGAAAAGCAACAAGACAAATGAAAATATTCCCTACACTCCTTATATAGTTGCCATACTGCAATATAAACACGCAGAAGTTTTTTTTAATTAGTATAGCTTTACATAATAACATATCAAATGCAGTAATCTGTTGTAAATCCTAGAAATGAGATAGGCTTAGGTTGCTTAGCGCTAATTTCGCTTGCGACATTAGGCTTGCATTGCAAAAAAAAAAAATAAACGAAAATCTAATTTTTCTGAGGAGGTGGCGCGGTATGTTTGTTGAATGATGATTTTGGCGTATTCCTGAATTTTGTTTATTGTATTACAGAAAGGTTTATTGCAACAGTTGTACCCTTATTATGCCATATTACAAATCTCTAGACAAAACTACTTTTAACAAATTGGGCAACAAATTAGCAAAGAAATACGGTCTTAACAAAGAATTTACTATCTACAAAACTAAACAGAAATTACAAATAATAATTGATACAGAAGTTGCATACATTATTTACGAACAGCATGTAATTCCATGCATAAAGTATGCATGGAAAAATAACTTAATTACAAAAAGGGTTTTTTTAGATGACAAGGCACTTAGGCCAATATTGGGTGGTGCGGATGTTATGGCACCAGGAGTATATAAATATATAAGCAAAACTGATGATTTTGTAATGGGAGATGTTGTTTTTATAGAAATAGAAGATGAAATTATTGGCGTTGGAATTGCACTTGTAGCAAAGAAGGAGATTTTGGCTAGTACAAGAGGTATAGTAATCGAAATTTGGCAGCGTAAGGGAGATTGGTGTGATTCTTTTTTGGCATAAAATAGAAGTGATTATCATGGCATTATAAATATGGTTTATCTTGCTAGCTTGTTTACATAATTAAAATCCGTAGAAGCATTAATTGGCTTCACGCGGGCAGATATTTCATACGCATGATACCACCCTCAAAAGACCAATTTGGAAATTTTTTTGTAAATTTAAGTTCTACAATTTGCTTGCTGATACATAGCTTTCCAATTTTCTGGGATTTGCACATTGCCTGTAAGGCCCAGCAAGGCATTATTATGAGTCTCTGAAGTTGGTAACTCAGTTTAAACTCGAACCCGGTTTAAATTTTTAATGAGCTTATTGACTCATTATTCATAAAAAAGATTGACTGTTTTATTATGCTCAGGCATAAGCTATGTGGTTGATAATCCTCAGGTGAACAAGCTTTAGAAGGAATATATCACATGTGCTGCCAGATAACTATGCATGGCATAATTTGTAAAGAACTATAGTCATGAATCGGCATTAATAATAAAAATGAGTCCATCTGCAATTAGTACTCATTAAGGTTGGCGTCACGAGCCAAGACAACCTACAGCAAGTAGAGTTGGAAAAAACAAGAAAGTATGATATTTTAGCTAACGAGCTACGGATGCTTTATAAGTGTAAGATCACTAGGATCCGTTATAAAATGACATAGAATGGTACTGTGACCAAATACCACTACAAGTACATCAAGCAACTGGAAGGTAACACCCACTGTCGAGGCCTGCATCCAATCAATCGTACTGAAGAAAACTCTTGAGATCATATGTTTTGAGCACCGCAGGGAGATTGAAGATAGCTTAGAAAAGGAAGAAGTTACCTTACAAGCAATTGAGAGGATGAGAGAGGCATGCCTTGCAAGGAGCTGCTGTAGAACAAGAAAAGAACTAAATGAAAGTAAGAATAAACAGAGTAAATTGATTTGCAATTTGAAAAAATGAGTTTATCAATTAGAGCTGAATAGGAAATTCCGAACAGGAATATAGCAGAGGCGCAATATAATGCCATTTTAAAAATCGATATTTTTGTTATTGACCTCTGCTTGGCCAAGGAAAAACCTTGCAGTCGGGGTTAAAAGCTATTTGTTCCATAGGGGGAGTCTTATGAGTGCTTAAAAATATTAAAGGTTGTTAAGTTTTTGAAAAAAAATTAAGGGTAGTTCAGAGACCATAATCGATCCTAAGTATCGTATAAACTATTCAAGGTATTTCTTAAAAGCCTTCTCCTCACATATTCTTATCGAATTTAGGATTGTTATCGGAGGAGATATAAGTGTGTGGATTACCATTCATTGGTCCTCAAACTCTTTTGCTGCTCGTCGGGTCATTAAGGATAAGTAAAAAATGCTATTGCTTATGTAAAAAGTAAAATCCAATGTTTCTAAAACAAACAAAAAAAAACTTGACATTTCATAATTTACTATATGCGGGAAAGTTTCATTCATTCATAGATACTAACTTCATGCACTTAGAATCTTTCCATACCCGCTTAATAATATCCCGGGCCACCCCGATCATACCGTTGCAGGCTTTGGTTACTTGACCTAATACATTTACATTATCACATTATTCGAAATTAAATGATGTTTATGCCTTTTATTACGTTATAAAGCTATCAAAGCAATGATATATTGCCATATATATTAGTTTAAAATTTTAATATTAAGCCCAATATCTTCGATAGAAATCTGTATATTAGCAACTTATAGGTTTTAGAAAAATAAACCATGACAGTTCAAGAATTCATCGCATTAATTGCAATTATACTAGTAACATTGTTTTTTATTGGAAACATACAGTTCTGGCAATTTATTACAAAAACAAACGGCGTGAACATGTCTGATGAAAACAAACCGATAGATAGGTACGAAGACTACAATATGGAGCATAGATTTATGCTAAATTATAAATCTAGTGATAAAGATCTCGAAACCGTGCATAGGGACGACGAGGATGATTACAGTGCCAAAAACATTGCCGTCACTTCCACTAAATCTCCGAATATGCTAAGAAAAAGCATAGTAAAACAAGGTAAAGGATCAAGTCATAGGCGGCGAAAGGTTTCTAACAAAAAATAAAATCTGCTTTACTTAGTCATGCTCCACTATCTATATAATTAATAGCATATTGATAATCAACTTGGTGCAACCATGCAATCACCAATATCAAATCTTTTGTACATCTACCAAGTAAAATATGTTAAAAAGTACCGCTTTCAGTCGTTTTATCAAAAAGGAATCAGAAGTAATATTATCTTCAACCTCTTAGACCGATATGTATTTCAAGACAATTGAATGTTTGGAACAGTATACATTGATGATGGTGTCTTCCAACGAGTACTTTTTTTTATAAACTGTAAAATCTAGTTAAATCGTGATGACATGGGATGGGATAAAAAAAACTTTTATAATCAATACAGAAAAAAACTTTGATACAAGTCAAAGATACAATAGTCCTGAGTGATATAGATGACGTTAGAAAATTTTCTTTGTAAAGTAATGGGGAGAAAATTTACTAGAAAAACAAGACAAACGGAGGAGGGTGAATAAACTAGTCAATGCTGCTCTTTTGGGATCACTTATGAAAAGGAAATAGTACTACTACAATGAACAAATACCAGACAGCATAATTCCGAAAACGCCACTCCTACGATTTAAATATTTGCACATTTTTATCGGATATAAGAAACCTCATTTCAGTATATATATCCTCAGGAATCCTACATTATGGCAAACATAGCTTATATTGCGTGGAATATCTTTTTTGTTCTCCTAATGATTTTTTCATGTTGTTTATTCTTATGGGGCATCAGTGATCACCATGAAAACAGAAGGCAAAAGTCATTAGAAAATAGAAGTTACCTGTTGAATACGGAAAGACCATTCTTGGACAGTTTTACGCCTGAACAAGAATTCCGAGAAAACGAAGAGAATACATTCGGAAATATCGATTACAGTGGGGATTTTGGCGAGTATAGTACACAAACATTGCCAGTATCTAATTTTGCATATGATGAAAACGCAGTAGAAGATCTTGATAACATAGAAGAAATTACTGAAAAGGAAGATAGTAACGTTTTTTTAGATGAAGACCAATTAGTACCCGAAAACCAATAAAATTAATAAAAAAAATATTAACACCAATTTCGTCTTGATTTTAAATGGTTTTTAATCTAGCTTGTGCGGTAAAAGCATTTAATTTGCCGGTTGTAATGAGTAAAATTAAAAGCGATTTGTATTTACTCAATTTTTCAGTTAATCTGGACATACTACCGCGATCTTCTTTGTCAACGTGTTATCCAAATTTCAAAATCTACAAATCTTGAGCCAAAATAAATCAAGCAATCTGTATCTTAAACTTAGAGCGCTATATTTGTATAACACTTGATCTAATCTATATCAAATCCTCAAGTAGAACCTCCTAGATTTTTATGTTCGAGCATTCCTTGAGCTTTATTATGCCTTTAGTTGCACCATTTCTACGAAACTCTTGGAACGCTGTTTTCCATTCGAATCGCTATATATTGTCAAGAACAAACCGCTGTTTTAACGCGTTAAGATAATGGTTTATTAATAAGTAATTGAAACGTAGAAAAAAAAACATAATTTTATTTTAGAATGCAATATAATAAGGGAAACACTGCTGAAACACTCTTTAAAACCCTTATAACACCCCAAGTAGTAGTAAAAACAACATACATACATATTTAATGGAAAACTTCTTTCATGAGTTCTTAGATAAAAAAACCATCCAAAAAAATTAACGACCATCGCCTATAAAGTTATCTGGAAGACTCCTATCATACACGTTAGTGCTTGGATATCTGGATAAGTATTGTAAAAAATTGATGAAGTAGCTGGTATCATTAATGGCTAATGGATAAGAGTTAGCTTACTATGAGCTACTTGATGACGGGAAAGGGAAACAATCAGATAGTTTGCAACAGCTTTAAGACAGTTAAAACTCTTACTCTTTTGATACAATCCATGGTGTTAATGAACTTATGACTTGTACCCACTGTTACCTCCTTTGGCCATCAGTCTATTTAATCATCATCAGCTACTTCCTCTAAACTTCTGCTGACATCTTCTTCGCCTCTATTGAATCAAGAGAGATGCACTTAAGTGCTCTAAAATCATTGTTGGGGTAAATTCGAATTATAATTGGAGTAATATCATTGCATATAAAATGTGCAGCATTAAAAAAATTTCATCCCGGTTCGTGCATTGTTATTTTTCTCTCTAGTTATATACATCAATTAAAGCTAGTTGGCTAACAGGTCATGCTCGTACAATTTGTCTTCTTTCGTTTAATGACAGCTCAAACTAAAAGTGTAGAGTCGCAAATATTCGTCAATAATGGACATCTGGTCACAGGTTCATCCCTAGGCCACAATGCATGGTAGTATTCCCGTCAAAAGCTTACAATAACGATCCCAATTTTTTTTTTCATCAATAGATAATCAACATTTGGCTTCATAAACTACATGCATACACCTCTAAGGTCTTTACACAACAGATTAAATGTCTAAATTAGCTAATCAAATGATCATCAATTATAGATTAAAATTTTTTTTTTGCACCGTTATGCAAATATACAAAGCCATGATCTGTTTGTTAGCAGTAACAGCTTTTTGTATCGTCAGTGTTTTATTGATAATAGCTGCAAGAAAAGGGTTGAAAAGTATTCCAGGTGAGAGTAACTCGACTAATTTTAATCATGCCAATTAAAGCTAGGAACCAATTTTCCATTTTTTTGTCTTTTCTTTCCAAAAACAATTAGGTTACTCATCTTTATGTCTAGCCGATTAAATAATAATACATATCATTAACATTCTAAGTTTCGTCTAACGCATCACTTGCAGCAATCACCTTTGTAAAATTTGTATACCACGTCTTTGATAACTAATGAATATGGCTTTGGATAGTTTTAAACATTTTATTAGTTGCATTTTTTTGCTTTGATTCCTATGTTTTTCGCCAAAACACTGTAAATTTGTGACAGATGCTTCGGCAATCATGAGATATAATCTCAGATTGACTGTGAGGATGCACGTAAGTATCTAGCTAAAATTTAAAAATTAAATAAATTAATCAATAAGACATAATTACAACTCTGTGCATGAGTAACGGGGGAAATAGCATACCTCTATTTCATTAATCGGCAACGTCCACGCATACCACTTCTATATTTGGAATAAACAAGGGGTGGTGATTTAATCTCGCCTCTGCCTTTGTAATTTAGACTAACTTAAGCATATGGCATTAAACATTGAAAACACAAATTCATTTCAAGTCCCGTTTACATTAAACCACAATTGTATTTTTTCCTCTAATGAATTGCTAGCTGTCACCAAATATTAATTTTCATAAACTACCTCATTAGGATTAATGCCAATTTAATCTAAGTGTTAAAATGCAAAAATACTAGTAATAAACGGATGCCAGATAAGCAACAGAATCTTGCAGACAGCTAATGGGCAATTAAGTATGATTAGAGTTGATGTTAATAGTTTACACTTTCAACCGTATAAAATCCTTAGTTTGAATTCATTGTTTAACTACTTTGCATGTTTTTTGGAGTCCAGTCGATGGGCTTTATCTGTATGATTAGAAAGCACAACTTCTATTTACATTAATGTCTATTGGTATAAATAGAATCAATAATGTAAAGTCATGCAAATCCCAATACATATTAAGCTATTACTTTTTGGATTCATAGCCTCCGGTATTCTATGGATACTGAATGCCAGTGGTAACATTATGCTACAACCCTTGACATCAGAAACAAAACAAATAGCATCGCATGCAACCAATTCTTTTGTCGAATGGCCAGAATATGCTTTAGAGAATAATGAACACGACCGATCAAATTTAAGAAAAAACAAAAACGATGTCACGAGTGAAAATACCTGGAAGAATAATCCATACGACGAAGAAAGATATGAAAAGCTGAATAAACAAGATCGCATGACACCAGCTATAGACCAAGATCGTGACACAAATAACCAAATGACAACGAAAACGAAAGATTCTTATACAACTAAAAAATCAATGACAACGCGTAAAGACAATAAAGAACCCGCAATAAAAAATAATGATGGCAAAAACAACTCGAACGATCACAACAAAAGTGAAGACCCAAACAAAGATACCAAAAGGTCTGAACGTAAAAATATACAACCAAAGGAAAAAGGCACACATAACGACATGAAAAGACAACAAATGCCAAAGAATTTACATCCTTTTGAAGATCATGCAAAGGATTACATTAATAAAGGTTCTATGTCTGGCATCAACAGTCAAAGTACTGGTGGTATTTTAGGCAATGTTATTGGAAAGGGATTTGACAGCATGGGCGTTGGTATGAAGTCGGGTGCGTCAGCAGCTGGTGGTTTATTTGGAAAGAAAATGCAAGTCGCAGGAGCAGTAACAAACCTTGCATCAGGATTGATCGAAAAGATTCCTGGATCAGGAATAAATGGTGGTTTTCTGCAAAACATTGGCAGTAACAATGACGAAATAATATCTGATGGGGAAGATATTGCTTTCAATAAGTCTAGAAATAGTAATCAGGATGAATTTAACCATGAAAATTATAGCAATATTTACAATTTGTATTTCAATATCTCAGAGGCTATCCAAGCAATCAATACTGCGATTAAAGGCAATACTACAGATCGAAAACTCCACATTGAGAACACAGAGAGCGTTTTTAGCATGCCGGATACAAATCGAGAGAATTATGCACCCTATCTAAATGAATTTAAAGCAAATATGACCGAACAAAATGATTTAAAAAGTATTTTAACTTTGAATAATACAAGCGCGGATGCAGATCTAACACACAGCGTGACAACTTATAACAACGATAATGATGAGGCTGTAATTACAACCACAAATAGCTCCTTTCCCGACTCTTCTAATTTCACAACTGATTCTAGTCTATTGACAAACGGCATTATTTTTGAAAAAGAAACCAACGCGGCTAACCAAATTACTGATACGACACGCTTTTATTTGGTAAAGACAACAGAGGTGCCTACCACTGACTATGAAGATATAGAAGTGATTTTTGATAATGCCTTAGCAACTTTGGAGACAAACGAATCGCCGACCCAGCATGCGTTTCCACCGACCATTCCTACCCATGATAGTATCGTGCCTGATTTTGAAGCTGATAAAAGCGATAAAAAGTACTATGCTGATATTCCAAAAATAACAGGAAATATTCCCACAAAGATTACACACCAACCTAAGGATCAAATACCTATAATGCAGAAGAATGATGACAAACATCACAATGACCCTTCGCAGGTTAGGAATATAGGGGATACTTTGCATAGCAGAAAAAATTACAAACGAAAGATTTTCCAATATGTCTGCAAGGATATTGGTAATACAAAACATCTTTACACAATAATTGGCAACGATCAAATATGCGATGCGCGAGTATTTGAATGCAAAAATACGGAAAAGCACATATATACCGCACCAAATGCAAAGAAGCAAAACTACCAAACAACAAGATTGCCTGCTGGTTATGTAAAATTCTTCTTAGATAATCGATATTCCAAATTAGAGGCGTTTAAAATAAATATCGTAGCTTTTAAATACCCAGAAAGCGAAAAAAGAAAGTATACAATCTTTGCATACAATCCTAAAATGTACCCATATTGCGCTGGTTTAGCCCCATTTGGCATGTATGAAAATACCTTTATATATGATGGGAACGATATTGTTTACTACGTCGCCGATGGGTTTGCTAACAATGATTTGTTTAGTAAGGATGCAGGGTCGTCATATGATTGGCTTTCAGTAAGTCCTTATGGCATAAACAGAACTACGAATTCTATTGAGGAAGTTTTTAGAAAGCCTGAAAATCTTAGAAAGGTATTACAGAAATTTTTTGCTAATATGCATGTAAGGGGTGATATTAGAATAATGAATGCAGAAATTGTCAGGTTGAATATTAACTTGCCAAAATTATCTAGTTCGTTAGGCCTTTCTATGACTAAGCAAAACCATAATGAAATATGCAAAGAAGCATTGAATGAGATCATAAAAAATAACTAAAATCAACGCATTCTTTTTTACTTTTTTTATGAATTTGAACTATGCTTCAGCAAAGTTTTTTGCATGTCGGCATATTAAGATATGTTTCCTTACTTCAATCCTCTGCTCACTAAAAGAGGGGCCGGCAGCTTCCCGTATACTAAGTTTCTGAGTGCGTTAATTGATCCTATTGACTATCTGCCACATATCATGCCTAGGCGCTTTGCAATTATTGCAGAGTTCCTTGGCCCTGCCAATAGATTAAAAAACTAAACTACATCAGCAGTCAAAGCACGAAGTGTGTGTAATAGTGAGCTTGAGGACTAGAATGCGATGAAAATGATATTTACCCTTTCATGTAGTTACAAATTGAGGAAAAGAATTAGCGCTCATCCACCATAAAAAGAATCGGATTAACTTTAATAACTTGAACCATGTTTGTCTATGATCATAAGGTTTCTTAGTGATGCATGCAAAACTCCATTATTCTATAAAATCTTAGAGTTTAGGAAAAACGAGAAGTTTTATTTGCGTATGTAACTCACACGGCATGATTGCTAATGGGATACAGGTCTTCATGGTTCAATCTCATCTAGCCAAGGCAAACTATGCACATGCATTACTTGAAGCATAACCGCACAGACCATAACTAAAAATTTCTTTAATTACAATATCTTGTGCTCTAAGGAGTTTATTTCAATAAATTATATAGTGTTTCATGTCTATATTGCGTCTGGTATAACATTTCCACCTGCTTCATCTCCTTATAGCTTCTCAATTGCCTCACAAAAAAACTTCACTAGCTAATCCTTCGTCAATGCTCCTTCTGTGCTTTAGGGATATGACCTAGAGTATCTTACTAGTATTAAGGATTGGATATATGCTTCGATGTTATGTGTGATTCCTAGTTCTTAAACTTAGCTTCTGTGGTACTATGGGCCCACATCATTTAGGTCATGACATAAGCTATTATTCTACTCTTTGCTTTGTATAAAATGCCTGTTCGGTCTAGAAATATCATAAATTTTCTTTTTTTTCCAAGCTTCTAAGCTTTCAAATTGAGACAAATAGTGCACGATAACATGCTTGCATATGAGCATATAGAATCTAGACAGCAAAATGATCAGCGTTAATTAAATAAATGCAAGCTATCAACGATGGAAATTTATAGGCCATGACAATTCGTTTAGTCTCAAAGATAGATATGCGTTAAGATTGGCAAAGGTTTGTCTTAAAAAACACGGCCAAAATATAGAGCGACCACCTTTATAACTCACTCTTCTACCTGTAATTTTAAGCAATCTGCCATCTGATTTACAAATTACCCCTATAGGTAAGTCAAGACAAAATTAGGTCGTCATAAAACTATACGCGGATATACAAATGTGCACAGTTCCATATATGTTGTATAATACAAGGGGATGTTACTTTTTTATATGCATATACTCTAATCCACACATGGAGTGATAAAATAGATTAATGTTTAATGTAATAATTTCGGTAAAACTCGTAATCAACTATGATTTCTTCATCCTTTTGTATAGGAGCCTTGGAATCTGCAAACAAATCACTGTGTTGAACATTCTTTGCCCAATCCAAAATCTCTTTGCATAAACTTTGTGCTAAAAAAGCATCAGCATACAATGCACCTTGCAATTCATCATTATCAAGACATTTTCTTATTTTTTTTCTGGACATCAAGCACTATCACCAAGACTGCAAAATGCTTGTGTCATGATTTTTTCATTCTCCCGGTCTAAGGCTTCTGCTTTCTTAGTAATGCTTTGTTTAAGGTTTTTTGCATCCATATAGATTTTTTGCAAATGGCAATAATCAATCCGAATTGGATTTGATTCTTTATAGTTTTGCCGACGGCCCGATATAATTTCCAGAGTTTTATGGAATTTGTACCTAATATCATTACTTTTTGGAAAAGTCATAGCTGCAAATAGTTTATCCATCTCTTTTTTTGTGTCTATTCCGTTTATTGCTTCTGGCGTATTCATTGTAGAGGATGTTGAACCAATATACGTAAGGAAGTGCAAAGAAGTTTTACTAAAAAAACATCTTAATATAATAGGACTAAGGCAGGATAGATGCATAGGGGTTATAAAAAATTGTCTTATATCTGTAAAGAGTTTGATAAACCAGATATGTTCATAAATTATTTATTAATTTGAGGAAACAAAATATATCACTTCTTGTGCATAGAGAATAATTCTCACCTACTTGCAGCTCTGCCAGCCTTGTCGTTTCTCCGCAAGCGTCAGCTTTTGCAGCCCCTCATCTTACTCCTCTCAGCATATTACTCCTTCTGTAGTCAAAGGATATGGCCTCGAGTGTTTTCTTCAAGATTATTATTTGGATTTAGGTCCATGTATTGTCATTTAGTCCTATTTTTTTGGAGAATATTGTGTTTTTTAGTCACGATGCCATCCCAGGCTAATACAGTCATACATGATAATAGAAAGAATAGGACAACTCTTGTGGATATGGGTATAACATCACAAGACAACCTTAAGACAGTGGAGACAGAAAATTACCGAAATTATGATCTTTTACCAAAGGGTTAAGCATTATGCATAACTGTCGTGTTGAAATAATATCCTTTCTTTTCACATCTGACGGTATTTTCTCAAAGTATTACATATCCATGTAGGAAAGGTAGAATTCGATATTAAAACAAAGACGTAAATTCAATCAATAGTTTTGAAAAGACTCTCTAAGTAGTCTCCTTAGATTACCGAAGAAATAATATGGTGAAAGGAATAAGAAGAGAAGTTGCAGCCGCGGAAGCTTGCGAAGAGATGGTAGAATTATTGAAAGAGCACGAGGGGATAAGTAGTTGATAAGGAAGAAAAAAGAAGCATATTTTTTTTCCTCAAATATAATGTTTGTTTGTTTACCCAATAGAATAGAACAATGAACAATCAATGAAGTCGATACTGATATAACATTAGTGATTTCCATTTAAATAAACTGTTTAAAAGCATATTATAAACATTTTCCACTGTCAAATTGTTTAAGCTGCAAAAAAGTATTTTAAACTTAGATTTTGCCACGACCCTATGTTCCGGGATTATTTGCTAAAACCCGCACAATTAATCTTTAAATTATGTACTATCTGGCATTCTACTGACTGACTTGAACTGTTCGGGTGATTTCCGTTTTTAGTCTTCGATGTCTTTTTTACGTGTTTTAGGGCTATCAATTACATGAAAGAAGGTATTGCTTGACGCAACCCATAGGATTGGTCACGATTATATGGTTTTTTATGGGATCTCTAGCCGTTCGGATAAAAAAATGTCTAGTTGTATACTTAGACAGATACAAAATTTTCCGAGCTTTTCACTGCATCTTATATACTATATAATTTTTCTCATTTCTTATACACTAGAGTTTATTTATGGGTAAGTTACTAACATCATTTTGCTCTAGTTCGGTCCCCTGCCTCTTCCATGTCCGCTTTGGGAGCGAATAGGAGTTCAACAGGCATTTGAATGACGTCCTCGTCGGTTGTCCCATCCTCAATACTTCTACTGCATTCGAGAGAAATGGCCTCAAGTCTCTTTTTCAGTACAAGCGACTGGATGTATGCTTCAATGGCAGATGTGACGCCCAGCTATTTCGTTCTCATTTCTTTAATAATTATTGCCTGGGTAAACTATTAATTGTAGAAAACGAAAAGTTTTGTAAATACGACATATTGGCAGGTAATTATCCTTGATTTATAAGTGTAGTGTGAAAATAATTCTTGTTGTAAGAACATGGGATGGGGTTGTAACAAAATTCTACAAACGATACATGCAAGCCTTGGGTCTCTCAAGAGAGATACAAGCATACATCCAAACAGTAACACTCAATAAATTCTCGAAACCATATGTTTTGAGGATTTTGGAAGAATCTGCGAGGGAATGGAGAGAAGAGATGCAGCCGAACTGTCGTTGAGGAGATGTGTAAGTTGAAATGTAATGAAGCAGCCGAAAATAGATAATCGAAGCTACATTAATAACCCATAAATAGATTTTTATTATCCAGGATAATTATCATAAAAAACACTTCAAAAAGATAGGAATTGACAGCAAAACAAAGGCTTACATTCAAACAACAATTCTTAAGAAAACTTCGAGGCAATTTCCTTCGATTACAGAAGGAATAATATGCTTAGAGGAATAAGCAGGGAGGTTGAAATGGCTGACGCTTGCGATGAGACTGTAAGGTTGGCAGTGTAACATGGTGATGAGGTGTAGTCTACAGATTGGATAAAGGTAAGAAGCAGAACTTTTCGTATAAAATAATTTCCGGAATAATTCGTTTAACCTTAAAAATAGATATGTGTTAAGATTGGCAAACGTTTTTCTATAAAACACAGCCAAAATATAGAGCGACCACCTTATATTTCACTCTTCTATCTGTAATTTGAAGCTCAAGTAAGCTGCCATCTTATTAACACCTTTTACTGTATAGGTAATCCAAGACAAAATTAGATGGTCATGAAACTATACGCGGATATACAAATATGCACGGTTCCATATACCTTGTCGAATACAGGGGGATGTTATCTTTTTATATGCATATACTTTAATCCACACATGGAGTGATAAAATAGATTAATGTTTAATATAATAATTTTTGTAAAACTTATAATTAACTTTATTTCTTCAACCTATTGCATAGGCGCCTTGGATTTTGCAAAGTAATCACTGTGTTGAACATTTTTTGCCCAATCCAAAATGTCCTCGCATAAACTTTGTGCTAAAAAAGCATCCGCATACAATGCACCTTGCACTTCATCATTATCAAGACATTTTTTTATTTTTTTTCTGGACATCAAGCTACTATCACCAAGACTGCAAAATGCTTGTATCATATTTTCTTCATTCTCCTGGTCTAAGGCTTCTGCTTTCTTAGTAATGCGTTGTTTAAGGTTTCTTGCATCCATATAGATTCTTTGCAATTAGCAATGATCAAATTTAATCGGATCTAATTGTTTATAGTCTTGCCAAAGGCGCGATAATATTTCCAGTGTTTTATGAAAAACGTGCCTCACATGATTGACATTACCAAAAGTCATGGCACCAATAGATCATTCTTCGCATCTCTTAAAGCAATATCGCTTAAAGTTTTAGGCGGATTCGGTGTAGAGGATATTGTATCTATATACATAAAGAAGTGCAAGGAAGTTTTACTGAAAAAACATCTTAATATGATAGGACAAAGGCAGAAGAGATGCATCAGGGTATGCAATAATTGTCTAATTAATATAAAGGGCCTGGGGTCATTCACAACATTTCCATTTTAGGTCCACTATCTGAAGATATTATATTAGTGCAAGAGTACCAGAACAATTCCATATTTTATGCGTAGGACGGTATTATGACAAAATAACAAAAAAACACATAAAGTGGCTATAAGTTACACCTACAATGCAGGCTTACATCCAATCCTTGTGCCGAAGAAGACTTCAAGACCATATCTTTTGAGCACCGCAGAGGTCTTGAAGATGGACTTGACAGGGAAGATGCTATCCAACAAGCAATTGTTAGGATGAGAGATGCATGTAATGTTAATGGTAAAGCTGATGAAAACGAAAACATAAATTAAAACTATTCCATAAATAATTAAACAAATCCACAATCGTTTAATGTAATACAACCGCTTGTCATGACCTCAATAGGTTTGATATCATATACCAAATATTCGTGTTGCAAAATAAGACTGGACGACAATGCAGGGACCTATATTCAAAAAATATCTAAGAGAAAAGACTAAGGTCATATCAAATGGCTATAAAAAACGCAAATTGATACGTTGACTAAGGAGAGGAGCTGCAGAAGCTGACGCATGCTAAGAAAAACAGCAATGCTGGCAGAGTTGCAACCGGGCAGTAATCAGTCTGGATACACAAGAAAAGAAAACTTTTTTACTCCTTTGATTGACCTGTCTAATTTTTCTTATTTATCCTTTATGCGTATGACATGGTAATAATTCTACACAAATACAACTGTACTAGGTGTAGCAACTACATTGAGGCATACATACAAAACTCCGTCCCTAGTAAACCTCTCGAGCCAGTCTCATTGGATTACAGGATAAGCTTAGATGATTGCACGAGAGACAATGAGGTGTGCAGGAGTATTGATGTGCTAAGTAAAACACAAGTATGTTTGGAAAACAAAATTGCAGATTAAGCAAATCCAACAGATAACCTCTATAGATTAACTTTTATGCTATATGCTTCATAATAATCCATTTGTTATAAACTTTATTTATTTCGCTCTTTCCTTTCTTATATTGATCTTCTTCATTCTTTTATGTTGCGTAGAAAATCTCCTTTGCTTTATCATGTGATAGTACAAAAACGCGAATCCCGGTACATAAGCCACATAAACAGGCACAAGTACATAAAACCACATATCACTTACCAATAATCCACTTAAAAGCTTTAACTCCATCCCAACGCCTAAAGGATACAATACTATGAAAAAATTGTATCTCATCCATTTAAACAACGAGTTTCGACTCAGATAGTAGCAATATCTTATTAAATCAGAAGTATACCAACAAAGACACATAATTGTAAAATACGAGCTGTAGTCAAGGCACATTGATGCAAATAAAACAAAAATTCGACTGGCTAGCTGTATTACGGTCGGAAGCGGCTTTGCATTCGACATTTTACATTTTATGTTCAAGAATTCGAGTAGAAAGAACGATTGGCAAATTAGAATGTTCATTGTGTTTTCATGAGTTGTTGTGTTTCTTATTGTGTAGTATAGAGCGAATAAGCAAACAACTATTCCTATAAGGTTAAATGTTTTAATATAAACACCCATATGTTTGGGGGTAAAAATTGGTAATATGCCAATATGAAACTAGACTACAAAACTTGTGTTCGACACTTTTTTACATTGTTTTACATTTATATTTCCTAATGCTTGCATAGACAAAAACTTGTATAAAGGTTTCTAAACAACGAACCAAATAATTTACGAGCTGATTATGCAAATCTACAGATTGTGTTTTTTAATGTCGAAATGCGATTAGTAATAATTGTCCTCGATATTGATTAATAAAATAATATGACTTAAGTTGACTAAGGGTAGCATCTCAAATTAACATCTTCAAATTTTGTAAAAGACGCTCAATATTATGGGTCTGACCTAGGTATCAGCTTATATTGCAATTTATCTCGTGCTTATCTGCTGTAATATTACATATGTTATAGCCATGCAGACCGACCTCATTGCCGCCTCTGAAGTCACCATTTTAGTTTCTTCATATAACAGCAAAAATTCGCAAGAGTTTTTGTAATGTCAAGATTCAGGATTTATGCCTCGATGTGGACTGCTTTAGAGATAGTAATATTTAGTTTAAATAATTTCAAACTTCCTATTTGCAGTATACAATTACATCAAGGAATCTTTTAGATGATTCAAACATGTCTAATTTGATGTTTCTGTTTCATCTCAAAAACATTTTTGTTTCTTAATACGCTTCTTTTTTTTTACACCCATGCAACTGCACATTGATGGAATAAAAGATTGCCACACATACGATGATTTATTTGACTATTTTAACAATTTTGGCAGAATCAAAATGTTGAAAATAATTGACACATATGGCTTCGTGACCTTCGAGTCCTACGAAGATGCAATAAAAGCAACAAAAGAAAAGCACATTCTCAAAGGCTACCCGTTACAAGTAGACGAGGCACGAAGAGACAGAGTCGAGCCTGAAAGACGCTATGACGAAAGAATAAGACCCACCAGAGCACCATATGACCGATATGATAGGTATGACAGATCACCTCCATACGACCGATACGAGAGGTACGATAGGCCAATACCGCCACCAGTTGTTTACGACAGATTTGCGTATGAAAGATACGAAAGAGAACCTTATTATGAGCGAAGAAGGCCTGTTTGCGATTATTGTGATAGATGCCCTGAACATGGTACGAGGAGAGAAAGACCCATTGGGCATCCAAAAGATAAGTTAAAGATTGTGATGATGGGAATACCCGAAGATATTGATCAAGATGATGTCAAGAAATTCGTAAGGACACATAATTTGGATCCTAGTTATGTGAGAATAACAAATAACAAAAAGTATGCTATTGTTGAGTTTAACACTCTTGAAGAAAAGAACGATGCATTGGAAAAGCTTGATAATAAAGAGTTTATGAGTTGCAATGTCCAAGTGAGAGGGTTTAAGAGTAATAGTGAGGAGAGGGGTCCGAGAAAGAGGTTTAGAGATAATGAGGATGATGAGAGACGAGAGGTTAAGCGATTTGAAGAACCTAACGAAGATAAGGCAGGTGTTTATGGTGACATACAGGAGAGAAATGAGGAATAAAGACTTGAGTAGCTTCGATTGTTAGTATAAAATCAGAAGGCATGACATTTGATTTGTGTATGGCATTTTGATTGTTGTTTTATGGCTGTTGTATGTTTTTTGTTGATTGTAATCCAAATGTATGTGGGATAGAAAGATTTTCCTTTTTTCACATTGTTGTTTTTTTTGCATAATCTAAGAAGTGTTTCTCTGCAGCTAAGCACATCTTTGCAAATGGCTTACTGTAAAAGCTTGCCAATTTCCATAATTTGTATAAAACTGCATTTTTGCTGCAAATAAAAGAATAACTTGTTGAATAATAAGCTTGGACTAATGGCCAAAGTTCTAAACCTAGGATTATACAAATTTTTTTTAACCTGGAATGGTCAAACACAACATTGCGTAGTAGATATACTAACAAAAGCAATTACTCATGTTTTAATTCTAAGATCCAAATTTAATCTATATTTTTCACAAGCCAGCCGCTAAAGCAATTTTGACTTACAACCCAATTCAAAGGAGTCGAAAGAATCATTTCTGCCACAACGGAGTAGCAATAACGACTAATGTTGACAAATCTTACATTTTGATTATGTCTGTGTAATAAAACCGACTAGACATTTTTGTCTATGACAAGAGGAAGCAAGAGATCATACTTATTTCACTTGGCATTACAAGCCAAGACAATTTACAACAAGTTGAGTTAGAGAAACGAGGAAGTATGATATTGCAGCTAACAAGCTACGGATATTATATAAGTGCAATAGTGCGAGAATAATTTCGTATGTTATGACATGTGACGGTATCGTGACAAACTGCCACAAAAAGTACATAAAGCAAACGGAAGTAAAACCAACTATCGAGGAGTACATCCAATTTTTTGTACTGAAGAAAACTCTCGAGACCATCTCTTCGAGCATCGCAGGGGAGTTGAAGATTAATTAGACAAGTGAGAAGTTATCCAACAAGCAATTAGTGGAATTAGAGAGGCTTGTCCTGCAAGCGGAGCTGCTGTAGAACAAGGAAAGATATAAATGACCAATAAATGAACAAAAATGTCTGTGTAATAAAAGCTCCGATACTATAATTATAATGAAGGCTATTATATGCTTAGATTTCATATAAGCTCAATTTCATACAAAGGGTAACAAGGGTATTTATAGTAGCCCCCTCATATTATTCGCTTGACAAACGGCCATCGCCGATAACAAAGTTCGATATAAAAAGTGAAAAACCAATCAGTGCATTCAATTTTATTTTATTTGTTCATATATCTACCAATGAAAAAATTGCAAAATACATATCATTACGGCTCCTAAAGGTCATTATGATGTCGACAGATATAACAGAAAAGCATGCATGCAAGATTTGTTTTTTGTCAAATAACCCATTTGACGATACAAACGATTTAATAGCTCCTTGCAGCTGCAAAGGGAGCATAAAGTATGTGCATAAAACATGTCTGCGTTTATGGCGGTTTAAAGGAAAGTACATTCGTGAAATCAAAACATGTGAACAATGCCTCTCGAATTATAATCTTGGTGACCACCATCCTCACCAAATAGTTGTTGGACTATGTACTCTCTGTGTTATCTCACTTATATTTATTGTTGCAAATACAATATTTGGATCTTTTTTTGAGCTGGGAAGCCTCATAGTGGATGAAAAAGAAAGAATTTTGGATTGGCGAGTATCTATATTGATTTTGATGGGACTTTATAGTTTTATGTGCTCATGGAAGTTTTGGATTTCTATCAACTTTTATTTTACAATGTGGAGGGTCTTCTGCTTTAGATTTATGGTAGACAAGATTGTTTTGACGGGGTTTTTAGGTTACTATACGCTCCATATGTACAAGGAGATGTACGGGCATGTTGATGCAATGTGCGTCTTTTTGTTGAATTATAGAACATGAGAAAATAGAGACATATCTAGATTAAATTTATCCTTAAAACTTTTTTTTTTGCTATTTATCATCATCGAATTATTTCTCATACAGATAACAGCTAATGACAATTAGATCAAGATAGTTTAGACTACAAAAAGATCAAAAGTAATAGGTTAGAGGACTTTTCTCTATTTTGTCAAAAGGAGCAGTGGTAAGGACGAATTTAACTTATCAATTATATAGTTTATAGATTCGTACTTGTAATATTTATTTAATACTTTCGCTATTCTAAATGCTGTTAAATTGTTTAATTGGCTTCATTGCGTCTGTTAGGAGGGAAAATATATGTTAACTTGGAAAGCTATTGAAAGGTATACTTGCAGCTGTAGCCATACTTCACAGACGAGCATTTATGAGGATTACCGAGAAGGAGTTTTTTAAAAAGCCGTTTAATATACCATGTAAAGATAAAGCAAGTGGCAATATAGAAGCAAGGTGATATCAACCTATAATCCGACATTGTTTAAAATTTTATAAAGGGGCTATAAAGCATATTTTCCCTGCATTTATGCTTAAAGCAAATTGAAACATCTTTAATTCCATATAAATGCTGAAGAATTATACAGGCGAAATTATATACCTTTTGCACAGGTTTGATTTGTAATTTTTGGCTCCTTTTCCACTGTAATAGCAAATAATGTCAGATACAAATTATTTTTTTCATGATATTTATAAATAAATTCTGCGCCTAACTTTTATCAATGTTCAATTTTTGCACGATACGCTTGGCAACAACTTGATCAAATGCAATGCCTTATTTGTGATCAGCGTAGTCTTATTAAGCCGGTAATACCAGCATGGAGCGAAGAATAAAAAATGACACATTTGATGATTAATGACTTTTCCAAAAAGCCGTAATAAATGCGATCATGGCCAAAACAGGGTGTTTGTCCGGGGGTAAAAAATAAAAGTGATGGGCGCACACAGTGCTTAGGCTTACATCAAGCTTCTGTGATACTAAGAGTTTAAGGCAATATATCCCGAATATTTTAGATGTTTTAGGACTGATCTGATAGATCAAATGGTCATTAGGAAAGTTTCAATGTATGCGCCAGTGATCTGCTGCAAAAAACTTCCTGCTATAGCAAGTGCATAAAGTCAAAACCCGCAAATCCGAAGAAACTAAATTACAAAGTTTGCTAATTTAGCCTCGAATTGATAAAACTTAAAAAACGTAGAAATATGCTAAATTAAACTCAGTTTATGTGTAAAAGCCAATTATTCTTGTAATGTTTGTGAGCACACGGAAATGGCAAATCTAAGGAAACCATTGGAACACTTTCCAAAAGCCGGGTTTACATGTAGACACTAGGAAAACAACATATAAAACAGATGTGTGAGTAACCAGGAGAGCAACTATTCTACGATATTATGATACTTTTGCTCTACCTTTAGTGCTTAGTATAAAAACAAAGATTTATTGAGAAAAAACTGCATTTTGACATAGATAAAAGAATGTACAGCCATACTAATGCACAGTATGCAGTCCCAAGACTTAGTGATTGACCTTTATGACGCAAAATGAATTTTTTCCTTAGAACAGCGCATGAGGCGAGTCGTCCTAATCCAACCTAGAAGATATAACATTCAATTTTTGCTCACGGGGAAATAGAAATACGGCATAAGATGCTAGTTCTAGGC